>JBAMYA010003198.1:0-18271 GCA_037176975.1 Arrhamphus sclerolepis | reverse complement strand
ATATTTTCCCTGTAAAATCACACTTTTTTGTAAAGGAGGAAATTTTGTTAAAGAATTTCCATTTTTTTCTCATGACTGAGACTTTTTTCCTCTCCCAACAACCAAGAGTTTTTTATCTTTATTATTATTTTTATTTTTTGTTAGAAAATTTCAAATCGTTGTTGACATATAATTACAAGTTGTAAAGTCATTCAACTTTGTATAATTTCAATTTTTTTGTCCGAAAATCACAAATCTTTTTTATTAAAAAAAAAAAAATTTATTGAATAAATTACAACTGATTTTGACAAAAATTTGCAACTTTTTGTTGTAAAATCTTCTGCAAACATTTCCTTCATAATGACTTTTTGACATAAAGCAGCTGCTCTCCACCTCACTTATTCCACTTTGCTGTCAGTACTGAATTAAACAGGCCAGTCGCCTTGATATTTCCTCAGAAATGTTCGAGTCTGAGGTTTATGATTGTCTTTGCACGCTGTTCCAGGCCAGATTTGGACCACAGGACTTAAGTTTGACATGTGTGGTTTCGGGGCTTAACAACAACATTTAATGTTTAGATATGAAAGGTTTTTCGTTGATGAGCCACATTTCTAGTAAATAGTTGTGAAATAGATGTGGACAAATTTGTTGGTGCTCTCACGGGTCATTGAAATAATGCTTAATTCTTCTGGAAAAGTGACTAGGAATGTCTCATGTAAACCTGCAAGGCTAATAAAAGTATGAAATGAAAGGGTTTATGGTTTGTTACACAAAGATATTCTAAAATAGAATGGATACCAAATAAACTCATGAATCATAAATCATCTGGTCATGTATCAAAGGGTTTTAAACATTAGTATCAGTCATTCAGCTCATTTAAAGAGGGAAAACGTGGAGTTTTTGTAGCTCCTCAGACAACTCTCTGGTGGCTCTGACTTATGTTCAGTCTGGATGATACGAGACAACACGCGACATAAGCATGTCCATGGTTAAGGAGAGCATTTCCAAGCAGTTTCATGTTCCTGGGAGCACATCTGCAAGTACTATGAGGAAGTATTTAAGGTCCACAGAACTAGCCAACCTCCCAGGATTTGACTGCCAGAGGAAACACAACCCCAGGTTGATCCGAAAGACAGAGTGGAGCCAATAAAACATCCAAACACATCCATCACCATCTATCATCGTTTGAGCAACAATGGCTTCCATGAAAGAAGGACTGCACTATTAAAAGAAAAACTTCAAACTTCATTTGCTAAAATGTTATGCTGACAAGCCACAAAGTGTTTGACAGTCTCCTTTTTGGCAAGTCGCATCAGCTCTCTGTTCACACATGGAAAAATGAACCTTTCAAAGAAAATAATAGTAGCATGCCTACCGAAACGTGGATGGGCTCGGTTATGTTTTTTTGGCCGGTTTGTTGCATCTGGCATGGCGGGCCTTGAATCTGAGCAGGACACAATGAAATCTCAAAGACTATCAAGGCACCCTGGAGTGAAATGTACTGCCTGGTGTCCAGGGCATGGGTTCCCACAGACTGAAGAACACCGCTAAATGTACCCAAAAAGCCATTTATAAAGAAATATCTAACTGTTCTTATATACAGTACCCCTGTATGAGCCTTGGTTTTAAATCCTGCTGAGCAGCAATAAAAAGATGTAAAACTGTAATGCGGAGAACGCTACTGTTGGAGGTTGCAGAAACCTCTTAAAGAGCTGCAGAGTTGTTCTGCAGCTCTGCAAACCAGCACATCTGATTTGTGTTAAAGATGGAAATAAATAAATAAATAAAACTGATGCCACTAACTTATACATATTATCTGCATGGCCTGTGGACTTTTGTGTTTGGTAATTGATAGATATCTGCCTTCTGATCAGACACCCAGTCACAGAGGTTTAACCCACAAATGTTTAGCAACATGTTTCATCTTGTTACCCATCAGGTCAAGAAATAAAACATGGACCCACAAGGTCTTGATGATTCCGTCACAGCAATAACAGGGAGCGGATGTGGCAGACGCTGAATGGTTCTTCCAGTAAAACGTGAGTCTGACATGACCAGAGCTGAAACCACATTTTGCCACTGGGAGCAACAAGCAGGGTTTTGCTGTGGCGATGTATCCTGAGCGTGACCCAGGAGTGGAAGCAATAAATCTCAGTTGTGTTTCTCATCTGTAACAAACTGAGGCTTTTAGTATTTTTAAGTTTCAAATGGCTTGCGGGTCCTTCATTTATACCCTTACAAGCTAATGTAGCTATGATGAATCAATTGTGCCAATTCCTTTTTGTGTTGTTTATTTGGTTTGGGGCTTTTAGTTTCTTTAGACTCTAAACCTCTTGACCATGTTGTATTGAATGGTAATGCTTGATTATGTGCAACCAAACAGACTTTTAAATAAATGAATACGTCTTTTAAAAAAAAAATTAATTAAAAAAAATCCATGTTTTCATGTTGAAAATGTTCAATGGTTGAGTGTCTTTTCAAGGTCTCCACAGTACTCAACCTAGATTAATTTTAAGAAGTGTAACATAAAAAGAAATAATGAAAAAAAATGTTTTCATGTTCCAAATGTGGTATGAATCAATATTTTGTGAACACTATACTGACTTTATTTATTGGTTTACATGGCAACAGTACACAATGGTGATGTCTGGATCAGTCCCAGTAGTGTGTGTTGTATGATTCAGTCAAAACGACTGGATGTTAAAATCTTATATTTCAACACCAATTCTGGTTTGGTTGAAGATGGCAACAAGGTCATATGGGTTCATGGGGAATACGGGAAGATGAAGCCTAGGAGTAGAGAGTGCAGACGAGGTCAGAAAGCTTCCCTGGGGTCATCAGATGGGCACCCTTCCTTCAATGTTTTTTAGTTGATTAACTCACAACACTTCCAGAGTGATTTCCAGGTGTGCCCCCTTCTGTTCGGACAGGAAGACCCCCACCCCCAGAAGGAGCTCTTCTTTTATCATCCACAACTAGTACCTGGCTGTTCAGACTGAGTCCTCTGCCACGGCTACTAGACTGGCACACTGCAGCTTTTTACACTCCAAGGTCTCATCAGCTACATCCTGGGGACTGTCAGCTCCGTGGTTGGGACCAGATGACCAGAGGCCTCATGTACAAAGTCTTAAAAGTACAAACCTCAGATGTTAAGAAACTGTGTATATGCATGATTCCATGTGCATGCTTTTAGTACATCAAAATCAACAGGGATGAGCACAATACTCCTCGCTCAAGTAGACCGATCTGAATGTGATAACGAGTACAACTAAGCATGGCATCACTCACTGAAGAAGCCACCCTTCCTGCACTTGGAAACTCCTGGCTTGATCCAAGTCACCTTGCACCTTACATTACTCGGGCGCATTTGTACATCACATATTACTTTAATGGAATGGAAATTCTTCCTATTAACACAGGCAAATTTGTGTTCAGATGCTGCTTTTCTCACAATTTTTGTGCAGTTGATCGCTCAGGGAACCATGTTGTCCAAGAGTTTCCATAGGATGGCTCATGGAGATCATCATCATGGTCCTTAAAAAAACGTTCCCTTCTGATTTTGCCAAAGTTGCCATTGTCAAAAGGCTACAGTTGCATCATTGTTGATGATTTGATAAGTTATAACTAGCTTATTGAGAAATTGTTACAAGAAGGCTCAAGTGTTACAATAAGTAAATCATTTAATGTTTGAAAAATTAGCAATGCCTTCCACATGGCGCCAATTCAGCATCATGTATACTGGGAATCAAAATCTGAGAACCAAAGGCCTGAATCAGAGAAGGAAAACCAAGAGGTCAAATTCTCTAAACAAGCGGGTATTTTTCACTTTTACACTTTTCTTTTCCCATCATCTCTTCTAAAACTGTCTTCATTTTCAAGCCATCTTTCTCAGCTGCTGAAAATGGCGACTGCCAAGTCTGAGACTGTGGGCACCACAGTCAGAAAAGAGTGGGATGTCCTCTCCAGGTCCGAAGTGGGGTTCTGCTGTTGCTTCTCCACATCAAGAGAAGCTAAATGATGTGGCCTCAAGGCCTTACTGGGGAGGAGTTTCAGGTATGTCCAACTGGCAGAAGGCGCTGAGGCAGGCTCAGGACAGGCTGGAGAGATGATGTTTCTCAGCTGGCCTGGGAATGGCTTGGTATCCTTCCAGAGGAGCTGGGGGAGGTGCCCGGAGAGTGGGGGGTCTGGGCATCTCAGCTTAGGCTGTTGTCCCCGCAATCCAAACCTGGATTGGTAGAAGTTAATGAATAGATGAATGGATCAGATGTATTCATGTGAACATAGCCTTAGGAACTGAAAAATAGGGCCTTAACCTTGGTGGAAGATGTACCTCAGAGCAGCTTTCTGGTTTTTTGACTTATTTTGCATCAGATATCAGCTGTTACAACCATAACTATCTTTCCGAGCAGCGTTCATGGTAGTTGCATCATCATTATAAATGACTTAACTCAATTTTCCCTCTGAGGTGGCCTGTGAGGCCAGTAATTTCAGTTATGATTAAATCTTTTTTTTTTTTTTTTAACCAATGTTTGAAAAAGCTGTATTAAACATACGTTGTTCTGTTTAAAAAGTATATTACAAAAAAATTAAGTAAAATTAATTTTACCAGGGCATCAACGTGACCAGGAATGGGATATTTTGAAACTGCAGCTGGTTTATCTTTCCACCCCTGTGCACTAAATAACACTTGCATGGCTCCAGCCTCACAGTGCCCTTCCAGTAAAGGAACTGGTTGTACTAGTTGCTTTCCAGTTCACACATCCACACACGCACACACAGTGTCAAACCACAACACACTCTTTTTGCCAGGAAGAGGTCAAATTAATGGCTGACTTTGCAGCTCTCTGGCAGACGCTCAGACACACCAATGTGCACACACACACACACACACACACACATATACACACAGAGAATCATTTCCATTTCATTTCTCCCCCTTCTCCTCCTCCCGTTAACCACCACCCTTCACTTTTTTCCTTGCTCTCCCTCTCTAATTTGCATAATATGCTCTCTCCTTCTAAAGCAAATGATGTGCACATGCACACACACAACCACACACACAAAACTGACAGATGGCACCTCTGGCTTCAGAAACAGCACAGAGCGGGAATGTAAGGGGAATGAAGAGAAGGAGAGAATGTTCTGGTAAAATAAACATGCACAAACAGACACACATATGCAATAACACTATAATAATCCTGGGCACTAACCTTGGCACTAAGCTGGGAAAACCCTGATGTGTCAACTCACTGCACCCAGTGACCTATCACAAGCAGGAGGGGTGGTCAACCTACATACATCTGCACATAGCAAGGCATCTTGGGGCATGCAGAAAATCAGCTGTGGACAAATTAAATCACTCAAATAAAACCCCCCCTCACCTCTTAATGAATCATCAACTCAGGTTGCTTTTACTATCTTCTCTGAGGGGGTTGATGGTGGTGAAGGCGTGCCCATCCTGTCGGGCTAAGTTATCCTTGTAAAGCTCTGGGCCTGATTATCCTCCCATGACTCATCCTGTGGTGTGTGTGTGTGTGTGTGTGTGTGTGTGTGTGGTTGGGGGTGGGGGGTTGAACTCAGTGCACAAGAACCCAATAACCAGGCCACTGGTTACATAGCTATAAACAAAGAGAGGGCGCAAAAGCTAAGAGATCTGGAGCTTGGAAGTCAAACAATGCCATCCTGGCTTGGACATGTGGGAGCTCATCTAGAATGAGGACGAATCACAGACAAGTTGCTGTCACCATAATCAGGCATCGATCACTTCACCTGCTTCTCTCTGGCTTGCTTATCACAGCCGTGCGAGATGGGCAGTGATTCTCACCGAGCTCTACATGTTACGTCAAATAATTAACTTTCGACTGCAGTTAGCGATGACAGAGAGAGAGGAGGGAGAGAACAGCTACGACAGCAGGCCGCTGTTGTTGTGGACCGATCTCCAGCCGGCAGCCTTTGTTGATGCTGCAAGTGTCATGCTGGTGAGATAAGTTGTATAACAACTCCTGCGCTGCTTTTTAAAGAAAAAAAAAGGTGACATTTAGAACTGACCAGATGTGCAAGGTTCAGCCTGCTGACAAACACATGCTGACATATAAGCAACAAATCAGATTTTCATAAATTATTCAAATAAAATTCCAAATTGTAGAATAAAGTTTGGCTTCTTCTACATTACTATTGAATTCATTATAACCTGGTGAAGTCCTGATGCTTGAAGGGTACCTCAGGTCTGAATAGATTAAACTCCATGACCTCGGTGGGTTTGTGTGAACTTTCTACACATTCTCGTTCAGATATACTGGAGACCTTTTCTCTCGATAGGCATAAATTTACCACACGTTTTTCAACACTATTACTTGCAAAGCCTATACATTAATCAAACGTAATTTATTGCAGGAAAACACGTACTTCTACAAGACTTAAGTGTTTTGCCAAAGTTATATTTGCTCAGTTCGAGGTTAATGTTCCAAGAAGCCATTCCACTTATACGCATGAACATGTCTGCTGAGCCTGATTGAACAAGACTGGGCAGCGTTCTAACAGTCCTATCTGTCACCTCTGTGAGAGGTCAAACACAAACAGTAGCACAGCTTATATAAGTTACAATAACAGGAGCTGATTTTCTAACTTCAGGGCAACTTTCCCAATAATCTAAGACAGCAAATTTAAATGCAGTTAACTTTAAAAAAGAGCCTTCTCTCATGAGGTGACATCCTCAACATCAGCCAGCGCCTTCGTTCTATTTGCTTTAAAAAAAAAAAAAAAATGCTTTCTGAGTCAACGTCTGCAATTGCACACCTATTTGGCATAAATCTTTTAAAAGACAGACAGGTACTGACACATATTGAAACAGAAAAAGTGCCCATATGCTATTGTTTATAGCAGAACAACCAAGCAAAATAACTTTAAAAAAGAAAATAACATCAGTACTTTTTCAATGATTAATAAACGTGTGGGTGGGTTGACAATACATATCAAATAAACTTACACCGAATAGAATTTTCTAATGTTTTTTGAACATCAGCACCAATTTCTGTGTAACAAGAATGTAAACTTCAACAGTTATTTGGGGCTGTTTTAAACTTTGGTAATACTAAATCCTGCCTAGGCTACGTGTGCATCAATTCTGATCTAACTTAATTTATAGGAGAAATCACAGGAATAATTTGGTTGAACAAATGGATAAATCTAATAAATGTGTCTCTGTGTGTGTGACAGTGAGAGACAGCTGCTTTGCGTTATAAATGAGCCTTGAATGGTTCCCAGACCAGAGACGTACAATATACTGTCCTCACAATCTAATAGATGTCATTTAGCCAGAAGGCTCCCTAAAATGCTGAGCTCATGAGGGAAAAGAATCGACAGATTCCACAGAATAAATTCAGAAGCGGTATATCGTTTCTGACCAAACGATATTGTCGTGAGAGTGAAGAAGATGGACTGACAGAAACCTGAAAAGTTAAAGAGGGATTCAGAGTGACAGTTTACAGGGGAGGGTGGAAAGGATAGAAGGCCAGCAGTGGATGATAGAGGAAGAAGTGTGGAGGGCTGCGAAAGAGAGACAGAGCAAAGAAGGGACAGTTTCTGCATACAGACACTAAAGAGGTCAGACTTCTAGTTTCTGGGTCAGCGCGCATCAAACCAGCAGCTGCACTGAGTCGTTGCACTCAGCCCTGTGGCAAAACGTAGACAAGTTTCCACCAACTGTGACTGCACATTAGGCACTTCCTCTGAGCTATACACATACAGGCATCAACATATGAAGCTGCCCTTTGCTCTGACCCCCAGTATATACAAGTACACAAAGAAGTATATGGAAGAAGACAGCATCTAGCAGTGGGTTGTGTATACAATGACTGTGATGGATGTTAACCTTAAATCTCACCAGAAACAGCCCCGTGAACACTGCTGGAAGGTAGTACATATAAAGCATGGTCTGTAATATATATGATATATTTAGTTGTCAGCAGGGCATACAAAGCTAATTTATATATCACAGTTCCTCTGGGAGTTGCCTGACAAGCATGTTGGAAGTTATCCGTTCAGTGAGGCAACCCTTAGCCCAACTCCTCCTGATGCTCAGCAGACAAGTCACCAAGGGAAGAGGAACGTGACGCATAAAAAATGTTGCCAAATCACTCACTAATGACAAACTCTTAATGACGATTTGGTTCGCTATCACGGCAGGTAAGACAGATTTCTGGCAGAATGACCGTAATGAAAGGGAGACCGGACAAATCATGAAATTCAATCTAAATTAAAAGTACTTTATAAATCCCTGAAGGAAAATTATTTCAGTAGATTAAAGTCTCAAAGCTTCACTATAGATGGTTATTCCTTGTAGATGGTCTGTGTTGCAGCAGATCTGAAGAAGCTCTGTTGCTGAATCACTGTGTTGTGTGGCAGATGTTCAGGGTCGCACATGATGTTTTTCATTTTTTAAAGAATCCTCTTTTGCACAATCAGCTCCAGAGGCTCCAGACCAGAGCCAGCCCTCTTCATCAGTTTGTTCAGTTTCTTTCAGTCTCTGGCTCTGATGCCGCTCCCACCATCTAATGACTGCAGATCAGACTGAACTCTCCACAACAGAAATATCTGGCTGCAAACACTGAATGACCTAAGCTTCCTCAAGAATTAAAGTCTGCTTTATACTCCTCCACCACCTCCACTTCTTCTCCCATGATGGAAATACTGTTTGACATAAACCTGGCTCTCCCAAACTCCACAATCATCTCATTTGTTTTCATATTTGAGATGAGGTGATTGGCTCCACACCATACCACAAACTGGTCCACCAGTTCTCTGTGCTCAGACTATTCTCCATCACTGATACGTCCCACAACTGCAGAGTCATCAGAGTATTTCTGCAGATGACAGGACTCTGACTCCTACTGGAAGTCTGAGGTGTTCAGAGAGAAGATGAACGGAACCAACAGTTTGAAGCAGCTTACAATTGAAAGGTTTTTTGGTGGAGACAAACCTTCTTGTCCTGGTGAAAGAAGAGTCTAATCTTTCTTTTGGTCGTTTCAATGTTTCTATAGTCAAAGAACACAATATTCTGTGGGCCTTGGAAACTCAGCCAAACTGCTCCAAAACGCTGGCAGTATGAGGTGCTCTGCTCTGAAACCCGCCGGCAGCTAGCTAGTTAAGATGATGTACGATGGCGTCTTCAACTCCAACCCAACGACTTACTCAGGTGGACCAATAAAAGATTCTCCAGGACTTTCACGATGTGGGATGTTGGAGCTACAGCTCTGTATTCAGTAGCAGAAGATGGATGAGATCTTTTTGGTACTGGGGCTGACACCATGTGGAGCTGCAGCCTTGTTCCTGCTCAGTCTCTCTGCCTGACTGCTGCAGACAGACAGGCGGGAGGAGGTGGTGGTGTTTATTGTTGAGAGACTCTTTCAGGTGACTGAGGGTCTATTATTGAGAAAGCAGCTCACTGTTGTGGTGGACATGGTGGTGTCCAATCACAAGTGAATATAATCAGTCACAGCATTGACGTGCATCCTCATCTCAGCCTCATAACAAGTTCCTGTGTTCAGCTGCAGCTTCCTGTTCCCACTTCCTCATAGTCCTTTGGTCACATGTATGAAAGTACACGAGTTATGTCCTGATAATCTGAAGAGTTGATTGTCTTATGCACAGATTCTGTTAACATCTGATTGAGCTGATTGATGTTTTGGTCCATAAAATGTGTGCATGTGTGGTATGGTGCAGGGGTACTTGTCTTATGATCGCAGAACATAAAGTACTATATCAAAACACTTTGGAAAGGAGTGTTTGATATTTAATCTTGGAAATTACAAAACATTCACGATAATGGCCGGTCTTTGATTGATTAAGCGTCAGAATGACCAGAATCGATCGTGACAAAGCTGGATCTTGTATGTGTGCTGGTTTTTACTTTGTGCTGAAATACTAAAAGCTGATAAAGAGCAGTTCTTCAGGCCACTTTGCCAGTGCTTGACGGCCTTACATGAGTGTGAAAACGATGAAAGAAAAATGCAGCACTTTAAAGGAGGCTGAGTGGGGAGAGTGGTGTACCCGCTGTGTGCAATTGATTTCTCTATTACAGGGTTGTGAGAAGTGCAGTCTGGGCACATGAAGGAGGCCACATGGATGACAGAGTCCTGCTGCAGTGCTGACGCACAAGGACGATTCGGTAGAGGTGAAGATGATCTGGACCCAGTGTTTTTGTTAGAAGAGACGGGATGGGGGTGAAAGGTGAAGAGGGGCAGGGAGGAATCTGAGACGATGATGCAGCCATGGAGGATGGAGAAAAGTGGAAAAATGATCACTTTGATCTTTTGTCTAGATCAGCTATGTCAAACTCTTATTTCACATCATCACCATGGTTACAGTTAAAGGGCCTGTTAATTCTTTACTTTCTCAACCAGATATGTTGTCAGATTTTGCGCTAGTTCCTGGACTGTCATAAATGTCAAAATTCACAAGTTTATCTTGTATAATGGCAAATTATGCAGGTCAATTTTTTTTTTTACTTTTTTTGTTTAAAAAAGTAAAATGGGGAATTTCTCAAAATCACATCTTTTTTTTTTTTTCATAAAAACAGTGAATTTTTGTCATAAAATCTCAAATTTGACAAAAATCGCTTTTGTACCAAACTCACAATTTTGGCAAAGTTGACTTTTTTGTAAAAGATTTCTGCTTTTCAAATTTCGTTTTAAAATTACAAATTTTGACGTTTTAATCATATAATCACAAATGTCACCAAATTCTGACTTTTTAACTTAAAATTACAATTTTTTGTCGGGAAATACCATCACAAGTCGTAAAATTGCAATTTCTTGTATCATTTCATCTTTTTGACCTAAAATCACATATTTTTGTAATTAAAAAAAGTTAATTTTACAAAAATCCTGAGTTATGACCAAAAATGAGCTACTTTTAATTGTAGAATCTTTTTCTAAATCCTGACTTTCTGACATCAACCAGCTGCTCTCCACCTCAGTTATTCCACTTTCTGACTTCAGTACTGAATCAAACATTTCCCCCCTGAAATGTCATTGTTATAAGTTTATAATTGTCCTGTGCGCTCTCATGGCCCGCAGGCCTTGAGTTTGACATTCCTGGTTTAGATAAATAAATCTTAGGCTTTACTAAAGGCTGTTTACTTTATACACACTAATCTGTTCTTTTCCAGCAAGGACCCTCCTGACTCCGTCTAACTGTATTAAAATAGTTTTTACTCCCTTGTGGTTCCATACAAAGACTTGACAGTCTGGTGGAAGTATTTCCTCTCAGACCGATGCCATCTTTAAAAAAAGTGAGACCTTCGAGACAGTGTGATGTAGCTGTGGTGGTCTTTTCCAGTTTCTTCATGGAGAACCAGTACCCAGATGAAGCGAAGCGGGAGGAGATCGCCAACGCCTGCAACTCTGTCATCCAGAAGCCAGGTAGGAAGAGGTCCTCGTCTCCTTCTCAAGTCTTAGGATGGATGCTCAGAATGTTGGTGTGCAATCTGAAGTGGTCAGCAGCAAACATCAGCAGTTGATCTTTTGGGCCGTTTTGATTGGTGGGTGAGGGTTTACATTGTTCCAATGCTGGTACCAGCATCAGAAGTAAGAGTAGTGATATGTAGATCTGATACCAAGTCATTTTTATGATCAGAATCCCAGTTCTTCTTGGTTGCTATGAAAGGAAGTTGTATAATGTTGCTTCTTATTTAAGCTGGCCGGTGGAGAAGCAGTGACGTGAGCGGCATGAGCCCCCCGTCTGTCACTGGCCGCTTCCCTTCTGCAACATGTACGTAAAAGTGTGCCTCCAGTGGCTTTTACAAACTGGTCCCAGCAAGGAAGATAAATCCCACAAACTCACATCAGATGAAAGTTGATTTAAAACAACACCAGAGGAAAAAAAACACAAATGAAAGTCGTTCCGGTTTCACGATAAATGTGCTCGTTCACTTCCAACTAATTCCATCCTCTGGAGAGTTCGAAGTTCTTTAATCTCTTCATCTCCCCAGTTCGACATTGCTATGCTGACGGAGAGTTAATAAAAGTACGAGTAAAGAAAAAAATGTGTTTCTCTCTACTGTTCTGCACATCCCACTGACAGCGTAGTACATGTAGAACATCGTCATTACTCGGTTACGGGGGAGGGGGACACACAAGCGGCGGCTCCTTTTTCACATCTTGTCACCACGGGAGGTGGAAAAAAAGGAGGGATCTGAACGTACACTTGAACCAGAAAATGGTAGTTAAATGCACACATGGAGAGCAGCAAAAGGTGGAGATGTTCAGCAAAGAAAAGCCAGCGGTTGAGGGTCGACTGAAAATGAAAATAACTGAACATCTGGGGCCACGGTGCAGCTTCTCAGGTCAGAAACAAACCTCTGGAATGACTTTCTCCAAACTGTACGACTGACTGATCATGTTTCCTGTTTAAAGGGAGAGATTTATCATGATGGATGGATGGATGGATGGATGGATGGATGATGGATGGCATACACAAGTAGTAAGACTCCTATTTATTTTAAATGAGCGCCACAGGACCTTTCTGAAGGCAGCTGCTTGTGTTCTATGTGGTCTAGAATTTGTGATTTAGAGCAGTTTAAAAAAATAAACTTTGTTTTTAAGAAGAGGATTCAGACCTCTGTACAATAGAAACCAGTACAAACTGGGAGTGACTTTCTTGAGCTCCAGGTTGATTTTACTGAAAACTAAGAGGCACATGGAAGCAAAAGTCCCATTTTCTGAAATTAGACAAAATTACCTCGATTCTGGTTTATAATCTGTGAAGGTTGAGAGAAAGATGTGGACGTGAGAGACGACTGAAACAGCTGAAACGGGTTTTGTTTATTTTATTCTGCGAAGCTACAGCGGATGATGACATCACCAGAGTGGGAGCAGAGGGTGGGAACTCTCTGGAAAATAATAAAACCTAAACTGGGATTTCTCAAAGCCAATCAATCACAACAAAATGCGGCTTCAGTATGTTATAATCCAGGTTCTCATGATCCGTTTAAAGTTTGAATGATGTCTCTGGGATGAAATCTGGTCCAAAGAGGACTGGTTTGGGCCTGCAGCCAAACCCATTCATTTCAATGGGATGTATCTCACAGTTTGAACTTTACATTTTCGTTGATAAAAAACAATAAAGAAAAACAGCTCTGATCTCTGAAAGATGTCTTTTTTTTCCTGTCAGGCTGTAAACTGTCGGAGTTTGAGCGCGTGACGGCCCTGAAGGTGTACAACTGGTTTGCCAACCGTCGCAAGGAGATGAAGAGAAGAGCGAACATAGGTGAGATTCACGAGGAGCGCTGGACACACTCATCCATGCACGTGCACGTTTCACCGACGTGCGCTCTGCTGTCTTGCCAAACCAGAGGCGGCCATTTTAGAAAGTCATGGGATTGAGGTGCCAAGTCCGAGCTGCCACTCAAACGGTGAGGAGGGAGAGATGCAGGAGTTTCCAGATCAGGTGAATCATCGATTCTCAGAGCAGGTAAGTTATTCCAGTTATTTAAAGATGCTAAATGAAATTGGTTACGTGCAAAAGTTGGCTCCAAAAGGGTGTAAAAACATCAGAGTCTTCAGTGATCCCTGAACTGGAAATGGTGCTGTAACAGCATTACTGTCTCAGACCAACAAAAACAACCTTTGTCTCCGGTTTTCCTCATACGTCTACGTTCTGCTTTACACAGGAAGAAACGTCTTCTCAGAGGATCGTGGACCAACAAGACCCCTCCTCGCTGGCTGCTGCAGACGTGGTGGAACTGCCGAGTCCCAGCTCTCAGGTCACAGAACCAAAGGACGAGGATTCAAAACGGGAGCCTGCGGATGAAGAGTGACTAAAGCCGCCGCTGTTTTCAGTCATCACATCTAGATTTTAATCTGACCAGATGGAACACAGAGAAATGCCTCCAGTCCAAGAGCCATGCAGGACATTTCAGGCGTGTGATACGTTAAAAATCAACAGGAGGCGGGGGCTGCAGCTTGCTAAGGTGCCTCAGATGATAAGGAGGGCACTGTATTTATCAACAGTAATCCTGCTTATATTACCAACAATGTAGACGCGCCCGCCACTTTATTATGCACACCGTACTGGTACCAGGTGGGATTCCCTTCTGCCTTCAGAACTGCCTTAATTCTTGGCCACATAGATGAAACGAGATGTTGGAAACATTCCACACAGATTATATGAAAGCGTCATAGATTTATCAGATCCCCCATTCCACCAGGTCCTGAAGAGGCTTTTAGGTTTAGATCTGCTGACTGGGGAGTTCTAGGAACCAGTGGTCATGAAGGGATGGACATGGTCAGCATCGATACTCAGGTAGACTGTGGCGTTTAAAACAATGCTGGATTGGTGTCAAGAGGCCCAAAATGTATCAAGAAAACACCCCCCCCCACCACCATCATCCTGAAGCGCTGATCCACGGCAGCATGGATTCGGCTCTTATGTTGTTGAGCAACCATCTGAATGTCGCAGCTGAAATCCAGACTCATCAGACCAGTTTTGGTGAGTCTGAGTGGATCGTGGCCTCAGTTTCCTGTTCCCAGCTGACAGCAGCGTGGAACATCTGCTCCAGCGGTGGACATGTTCTGCATTCCTTGGTCGTAAGAAGTTCTTACTCAACTTATTCTTAACTGTCTGTGATCTTGAGCCAGTCTACCCGTTCTCTGACATCAACAAGGCCTTTTCGTCCACATTGCTGCAGCTTTCTGGAAACGTTCTCCTTATTTTTCCTTTCTTTCCGGACCATTCTTTGTGAACCCTAGAGGTGGTTGGCCGTAAACCCTCCAGTAGCTCAGCAGCCGCTGAAACGATCAGACCAGTCCAGGCGTTGAAATCCTTCTCCTCCAGTCTGATGCTGGTTTGAACTTCAGCGTGTCATCTTGACCGCGTCTACATGCCTGAATGTGATTGGTTCATTTATTTATTGAACAGGTGAACCTAATAAAGTGGCCAGTGTGCGTGCGTGTGTGTGCGTGTGTGTGTGTATATATAATATACACATTCCAAGGTGATATTAAAGGCTTAAATCCCTTAGAGGGAGACGTATATAAATGATACCTCTGACCAACTCTAAGCTCAGCTTCTCCTGCTTTCTTTGCTTCATGCCTTCTTCTGACGTCTTCATGTTCTGGCTGCTCGGCGGACTGAACCGTGAGCGTGTTGAGCCTGCAGGTCGGGTCTGATTGAGGTGAAGTGTGGCACCAGGAACTAAAGCCATCTACATGCTTGAATGTGTCCGTCCTCAAACATGTTCAGGTCGATCAGTCAACGCGTGCCGTTGTCTTTAAATGCGTAAAGCCCTGAGGAACATCTGGAAACTCAGGTGAGACAATGGAACAATCACACCAGGTTTCTTTCAACATGTGCTTCATCTTCTTTGTGAATGTATTTCCTTTTTCTTTTCTTTTTTTTTTTACATAACAAAACACCTAAGACTAAATTTAGTGTTTCTTTTGTCATACTGATGTTTTTGTTCACAGCAAATTAAGCTAGACCTGTCACACAAAGCCTTCTTTTCTTTTTTTTTATTGTTTGAAAGAACGCTGAATAATAACGTGTCTAAAACTGCTCCAAGCACCTTCTGTTTGTCAGGGAAACGCTAACGCTTAAGCTCTCGTGTGTCGTGTGAATGTAAGAGGGGAGCTTTCATGAATATAACCTAGAAACTAGACGTGCTGAAAGCACCATTAGTCAACTATAACATCAAATATGATAAGGCAAGTTAAACTTTGCATTACATAGACCCACGTATTAACAAGCCAGAGGCCTTGGAGATCCACTCATACGTGTTCATATAATGAACGAAGACGCTTGTTGTCAAACGGCCCCAGACAGGGAGCCACCATGTTGCCTCCTGATGCCAAAGCTATGCCAAGACGAAGAGCTGCAAAGCAAACTTCTAGAAATGCAATGTGACAGATGTACAGCGGAGGAAATGTTTGACTGTAGATGATGTGGACAGTGTCACGTAGCACCTTCAGCAGTGGCTTCGCCCTGTTTTGTTTTTGTTTTTTTGGAGTGAAATTTTCTGGTTCAGCTTTGGACAGGAATCCCCAAAGCTGCTGACGTTTCTTATTCTTATTATTCTGCTGCCCTCTCTGCTCTTATCCAACAAGAAAGAACAATAATAAAAGTGTAAACTTGTCACTTGGCACTTGTCTTTATTCATTTTGAGTCGTCAACATCGGGCAAGTGAAGTCATAGCTTAACTGCACATGAATTAATAAATGAGCACCAACTAAACCCATTTTATATATTTCTTTGAAATTCATTCAAACATTGGCACTTTTTTACTGTTTTGTTAAAATCATGTCAATATTTAGAGAGAAGACAAAGGAAAAAAAATAGATCAGCTTACAGTTTTTCTCAATCACTAAAACACTAAACCCTATTGGCTGAACCAAATGCTCAGTTGCCTGAACCCACTGATTGAATCAATCACTTTTAGCAAAACTATAAGCACTTTTCACCTGTTTAGACGCAACTTGCCAACACATTTTCATTATGATGCACTTGTGCTGCACAATGATGAGCACAGGTGACAAACGTCAAACACAATTAAAGCACAAGTGTCACCACATCTCAAAAGTGATCACACTTGTGGCTAATGATGTGAGGGAACATATAAGCCAGTTCAGAGAGCACTGGTTTGTGAGGCTCTACAATGGATAGAAATCTGAGAGGAAGAGTTTGTGTGAGAGGACGTCAGCGATGAGATCAGAGCTACTGTGACTGTGTTCTTGTCCATGTTATGAGCATGAGGAAGGCTGGACAAAAGGGTACAACCAAACATCAGTAGATTCACTCTGTCCACCATAATCAGAAGATTTAGAGAAGAGAACAGGTAATTACTTTTTTTGACATTATAGGACAGTATGTAAATCCATCCATCATCTATACTCGCTATTTCCAGTGCAGGGTCACAGGGGTCTGCTGGAGCCTATCCCAGCTCACTTCAGGTGAAAGGCAGGGGTCCACCCTGGACAGGTCACCAGTCCAGCACAGTCATTTACATTAAATATAATGTAATTTGAATCACATTAATTAATATGCTTGTTGATAGGTGTGTGTGTGTGTATGTGTGTGTCAAAAATAAACATACATTTTATCTTTACTGGCTGAGTTACCACAACTGCATGTTCAGGCCATTTGAGAAAAATAAATAAATAAAAGTTACAATAACATTGTGGCACATGAGGAGTCATTTTAGGACAAACCTTCAGTTTCTGACTTTATGCACTTTGACCATTGAAAGACAGAAATTGTGACTTCATGAACACACACATGTGGGGGGGGGGGGGGGTTTAACCCACAATTTGCAAGGAGAAGACTGAAATGACTCCAACACTGTGTCTTTGTAAAATCACTAATTTGCAATAGAAAGTAGTTATGTACTTAGGTTTCTTACATGTTTTCTATTTTACGCTCATTTTTGTTTAACAAAAGAAAAGTTGGGATAAGAGGGGAATCATTTCTTCTAAGTCTTAGACTGAATTTGCTTCATCCTCAAACTCAGAATCTCTTTTCTTCTCCTCAGGTCCAATGCTGTCCTCTAGTGGACAGAAATAAACATTACATGAAAATACAAATACTTCAAACTCAAATAAACTGGATTATTCTGACCAAAAGAAGGATTCAGAGTTTTACTGCTGCAAATTTTAAGGAAAGTAAACAATTTCTATCATTTTATTCTAATCGTGATTTTAAATTGAAGAAATCAGAGATGTTAAATCAAAAACAGCTTCCTGTCATCAGCTGTCATTCAAACTTTTTATCATTATTTCTGCTGTTGTTTGTGGTCATTTTTGGAGAATGTAGTTATTTCATGTTCATTTTGTCATTTTAGTCATGAATATTATTATTATCAATTTCCTGTCTGGTTTTGGTTATTTTAGTATTTAAATAAATTAAAAAATATATATTTTTGTTTGATATTAAGTTCATGCCTTTTTATTTTTATCCACTATTTTATTTAGTGGAAATATATAAACTTGCTAATTTGCATGAGAAAAAAGCTGAAATCAGTACCTTAAAAGCTATAAGAAGCTGAAGAAAACGTTTTACTTTTAGAAATTTTAGAATATTTTTTAAATTTAGAAAACAGTGACCTGCAAAAGATGAACTAATAATGATAGAAATTTGATTTTAAAATATATGCATAACAAAATGTTGCATCATATGTAGAGTCAGCATTTAGAAAAATAGAATAAACCAAAATAAGTATATAGGCTATACTTGTGTATGGTATACATATACATTTTATTTTATATAAGTATATATACTTGTGTATAGTATATATAACTATATA
>JBAMYA010003187.1:0-18272 GCA_037176975.1 Arrhamphus sclerolepis | reverse complement strand
TAGTGTTGGCAGGCCTAATTATTTCCCTTTTAAATGATGCTTTTTAAAGAACATGTATTTGTGAGATGAGCAGCAGACCTGAGTATGTGACAAACAAATATTTATGCTTTATGCTGTTGCTGCTGATTAAACTTCTGGAATCATGATCTGTATTTACCCAAAAGAGTGCAGGGTTCGGTTTTTCCACAAAGAATTCAATTGTTGACACCACCCAGATTTGAATCAAAGTCAGCTGGACTATAAAATTAAATTTAAATCCTGACCTTCATGTCATTACCATGGATTATTAAGGTCAATTGTAAGTACTCTGTGTTTTCAATAGTCAGGATGTGAATCAACTGGAAATGGCTGCTTTGAAATCCGTACATGGTTGTTCTGTCTCTGCTTTGTTGTTCATAAGACTCTCCACACCTTCTATTTATGTTCATTGTCTTGTGAGCATCTGGTTGAAGTAATGTGGGCTTTATAAGGTGAATCTTTACATATAAACACGGATCAGCAGGAAGGCATGGGACGTTTTCTTAACATCCAGAAAGTAATTTTCACATGGACTAGTGCATTACTTTAAAAATAGCCTGGGACAATATTTGGTTTTAAAACCAATCAGCCATGTACTTATTCCAACCCGGACAGGCGTCCAAATAACAAAAGACATTAATTCAGTGTTGGATTTTGGTTATTTGTGGTTGAGGTTAAAAAAATTTATGTTGATCTAATGTTTAATTACAGTTAGCATTTCAACATTTGAAAAACCATTATTGAATCAATGTCGTATAGATGATGATTCTTCAATGCTGAAATGCCCTACGATGAACTGACATTGTTTCAATGGTGCTGATGAGGGGGCAGGTTAGCTTGTATGACCAGCGAGACAAGACAGTTCTGTGGCAGGAGTTTGGGCATTTGTGGCGAGTGGGCACAGCCTGGCAGATAGATATTGTCTCTCTGTGTGTGAGACAAACAGGTAAGTCCTTGTGGAATTGTCCCATTCAGATACTGTCAGCCAATTGTCAATGTCTGACTAAATGTTAACTTTGTGAATTATTTCCATGCAATTTAGCCTTAACTTAATATTTTAATATTAAGTTAAGTTAATACATAGTGCTGGGTAAATGGGGACTATCATGTTCATTGCGTTCAGGTACTGCAACATTAAGGCACATATTGTCAGGCTGTAAAGTTAGCTTGACACAAGGCCAGTACACATGGCATCACAATCAGGTGTTGAGAAGTTTAGATGCAGGTAGTGAAAACAGACGTATGAAAAGTTTGGAGGTTCAAAGAAAGAGATCATAGTAATTCAGTTTGTGTGTCGGGAGAGAAATGCAGGAGTGATAAGAAAAGGAAAAGAGTTTGGATGCTTAGAAGCTGCTCGTGACTGGGAAACGCAGGTAGGTGTAGGTGGAAGGCTGGTTGTTCCTCAGGAAATAGTCTGCACCAGTTTAAGGCCTGATATAGTTTTGTGGTCAGGTAGTCAGCAGATAGTTTACTTTATCAAGCTGACAGTTCCCTGAAAGATTCAGTAGAGAAAGCTGATGAAAGGAAAAAGCTTAGATATGCAGACTTTGGAGCAGAAGCTGAGCAACGAGGATGGAAAATTAGGGTAAGTCCAGTGGAGGTTGGATGTAGAGCTTACATAGTTAAATCCACATTAGCATTTCATTACTGGGAGAACTGGGTATAGCTGGGCAGAGTTTGAGGAACATCAAATCAAATCAAACTTTATTTATATTTATTTATATAGTACTTTTCATACAACAATAGCGCAAAGTGCTTTACATAATAAAATCAGCACTGACATATTAAAACACACACTCATGGTAAAAAGCACACATCAGGTCATTTTCACATATTTTCACTCCTCTGATAGAAAATAAAATAACAAAATTTGGCGAGGAGGCCTCAGTGAGAATAACTGGTGCATCAACATCAAGACAGAGTTTAGTTAAAAAGAGACCATCGATATAATTGTCTAAAATCAGACCATTTATGATAAAAGACTTATTTAAAAGAGACTGAACATTTAAAAGGACCATGTTAAAAGTTGAAGAAAAGTTCTGTTGTGGGATCATTTTTCCCAGAGGTACTTGATGTTTGGGGCTGGAGACATCTAGAGATAGTTACTGGATGTGACTGGAAGTGTTTGTAATGTCTGCTGGTGATGTGAACTGGTATATGGTATATTGGACATGACAGTTTGACTGGAGGGGATATGTTGTGGTTGTAGCGTCAATCTGCAGTTTATTGGAATGAAGAGTTAGATTAATGCTCACTGATGAAAGTTTGGATGCGGTGTGATTTGGATGTATGCCGTCATGTTTGAAAAGGTATGGTGTATTGTAAAAGGTTGTAAAATTATCAACATATGGAATATTGTTGGATTGCAGTATCCTTTGAGATTGTGATTAAAAGGTATTTTAAATATCTGCATATCAAAGTTAGCATTTTTAATAATTACATATGCATTACCAGAACCATGGTGAAGCAGTTTTTTAAAATTTTTTTTATAATGGTGAACTAAGAAAGCTAGCGGCATGGAGCTAATGGCTAGTTAGTATAGGTAGACTGGGATCTATTGGCTTTGCAGGTAGTAGTTCAGGTGTAAAATGGATATGGAAACTTTTACTACAGTGAGGAATGTTGTAGGGGATTTAGCCTGGCAAAATGATGAAAACACAGAGGGGAAGTCATGTCTTTTTCTCTTTCTTGTAAGGATATTTTAAAATATGTTGTAAGAGCCTGAGTGATAAAATAATTAAAAATAAATCAGCGTAGCAGGTGCCTGTGTTGTGATTTCAACATCATGGCCAAGTGGTGTGGACAGCTCGATCTGAGGGACTTCAGATTTAAGAGGGCAAAAAGTAACCTTCAAGGTAAGTCAAGAGTCAGAAATATCAATCACACTTTTTCTAAGCCTACCATTATGCTACCAAAGGTGTAATCTGTAGACATGGTGATAAAAACATACCTAATGACGTTAGTTTGTGTGGTTTAGCTTTTCATTTTTCTCTCTATCTAGCAAGCTAGCTGAGTTGGGTTCATGTTAGTTTTGATTTAATCAGCCCGGACTGATCGAGACATAACATTAGTTTGTCTGGGATTCTTCAGGAAACAAAAAGTGGCATTCAAGGCAGGTAGGCTGAAGTTTTTGCCACTAACATGAACATTACGTTAATCATATAGAAATGAGGAATCAGACAGGCTACTGTCAGCGCTCAGACTGGTACTTAAGCGAACATTCATAATCTGATGACTGCTTTCAAACAATAATCTGGCCACTGCTATTTTCTCCATAGATGACAGCAGCAACACGGTGCTGGTGTGACAAGAGGAGCTGAAGGAGACCTGGAGGCTGAGAGGTTTGAAGGTTTGAGCTGGGACTCAGACCCACAAAGTTTGTGCTATGTATTTGTGTAATTTGCAAGGTTCATTTTCATATTATGTAAATTGCGTTAATGATTTAATTAATTTGTTTTCGCATGTGAATTAAAATTGAGAGGAATCAGATGTTCATTTTCAATGTTTTCTGAGGTTTTATTTTGAATTTTAATAGATGAATTACCTATCATGCACTTTGAACCAGTGGGAAAATTTGTCCTCTACATTTGACCCAGACACAGTTGGTCTCTCATCAGGTGCCCCGTCATCAGCACAAAATGTCAGATAAACGATAAATTCCACCATCCCCTGACTTGTTTTTACAACTCAACTACTGCCTACTACCTTATAGCATGTGTGAAACCTATGAAGGGCGCGTGGGTGAGGAATAACCAATGTTTATAGTTTTGCTGTGCTTTACTGTTTTTATTCTGTTTTATGCTGTATTTATTGCTATCTATTTATTCATCTTGTTGCACTGTACAATGACAATAAAATATATTCGAGATTAACAGTTGAGTGCTCCATGCAGGCAGGAAAACCATTAATAACCATTAATATATCTGAGATGTTTGAAATTCAACATATTGAATACATTCACTGGTTCTTCAGTATTTCAAACAAATGAGATTCATTCATGATAAATGCATGAATTAAATACATACATAAATTAATAAATACATATATTTCTGTGAGTGAATGTCTGAGGCTCAATGCTCTTGATATTACAAAAATGTGATTTAGACTGCTTTAATCCATAGACAACATTGTCTTGGTTTTGTCATTGTTGGCTTCTTATCTGTGTCTTAGAGTTTTGCGGTAATTGCAGTATTTGTGGTCACACAGAGACCCACATTTAAGAAATAAAGCTTAGGAGGAAGTGGGTGAATCTGGTATGACTGGGTTTGTGTGGCTGTGGACAGCAGTGATGAGTCACTGGGAAACGAGCCTGTGACTTTTTTCCATTTAGCTGCCACTGATAGCCACCACTTCGATATAACAGCTATCCGAAGAGCTGACTGTCGGATCTTCTGATAGCCATTACATCGAGTTGATATAGTGGTCGCCTTTAATTCAGGCCACTGGTTAGTTTCCCATAAAACAATGTTAGCCTACTAGCAGTTTCCTGGTCAATACAACAAACAACCCTCTTCCTTGATATTTCAGCAGCAGTTTGATGGTTTTTCTGGTCATGACGGCAGATTCAACCCCATGCACTGATCTCTTCCATGACGCCTACGTGTGAGTGTCAGCCACACCAACAACAGGCATACTAGCCAATAAATCAGAAGTACGGTAGGGTTGGCCTTGGATCCAGCAGTCGCTGTACATGCGAATGCGTTTCCCCCATACTGGTAACAGAAACCACAGTTAGCATCTTTATGAAGTTGGGGAAGACACTAAAGATGTCGATAAAGGTGTAAAGAATAAATGTGGGCTTGGATAGAGGAGGTGGGTAGCGACAAAAAGCCCTTTGTTGCATATTTTGGAATTATAGTTTCTAAAGAAAACAGATTCTGTGTAATTGTTTATGTCCTTTAGTCAATGGATACTAATCAATTTCTAGTGCACTTTGGAGTACTCTAATCGCCACCTACTGACCTTTCTTGGTATGGCTGTCGTAGCTCTTGTCTAGGTATGCTGTATTAATAGGTAGGCAGATAAGTGACTAGTTAAAAGGAGAGATGGATTACTGAACAGACTTCCAGGCTGTAATATAGGTTTATATTGAGTTTGTTCATCTCACGTTTCAATGTTGTCCATTTATTTCCTCAACATTCCCCAGAATCAGTCATTTAAGGGGCTATTTATATCCACTGGCTACCTGTCAAGTTCAGAATTGATTTTAAAGTTTTAGTGCTAACATTTAGAGCATTAAATGGTCCTCAGTATATTTCTTGACCTCATACTCTTCTGGCCGTTTGTGGAGGAAAATTTACTAATTACCTTAACATATGATCAGTACATTATATTTACTTAGTTTACTAGTTAGTTGTGCATATGTTTTATGCTTACTCATTCTAAAGATCAACTGACTCACATATAGGAAGGGAGTTCAGCTACAACTCAGGTTGACCCGGTTTAGGGCAGGGGATCTTTTAGGCCTCAGTAGATCTTATAGCTACAAGTCAGACGGTAAGTAATTATGTATACAGTCAGGATGTCACCTCCTGATGAGCCCCAATGCCTCCTGGTGCATCTTAAGACTCAACAAAAACATGTACATGTTGCCACTTGTAACAGAGCCCAGTTGTTTACCACTGTCTATCCTGTAAAGTGTAAACAATATAAAAGGTCCTGCTTTGAGGTACCCTTAGAGTACTCCCGCTGTTGTCCTGTATGACTGTGGTGACTGCTCTCCTGTTTGTGTTCCATTGTTGATTAAATCTTTTTAACAAAGCTCATCTCTCTGGTGCTCCTTTTGCAAATATGAAATTTGCCACTACACCGTTCTCTTCGTTCCTTGGGTCAAAATCTCTTCATGGTCCCTAAAAAGCCATTTGAAAACTCTGGGAGGACCTGTCCTTTCAGGCTGTGGCCCCCAGACTGTGGAACCTCCTGCCCCTCTTCCCTTCGTAGCGCTGAATCTGTTGATTGTTTGAAGCGGCAGCTGAAGACACTTTCATTTAGACAACCGTTTAGCTAGCTGGTTGATCGACTTTTAATTTTAATCTTTAATTTTGTTTTTCTTTCATGTTACTGCATTTTATAATTATGTTTTTTTTAGTCCTCTTTGTAAAGCACTTTTTGATTTTTATCTGTGAAAGGTGCTATATAAATAAACTTTACTTTACTTACTATTTGTTCTATATATCGGGGCCCAGGAGCCAACAAGTTATGCGTTAAAAAAAAAGTGTGTTACATACATAATTGATGATTCATACTTATTATAATTCTTTCTGAATAATCATTTTTATTTTGTTGTCAAGTTAAACACAGTAATTCATTGTGCCTTTTGGGGGCAACACAACACCACTGTGCATTTTAAATGAGAAGTGAGGAAGGAGTGTGGGCGTGTAGCTTGTAACCTGAAATAAAACCTCAGTTAACACTTCTGTGTGCTCACAAGAGCTTAACCAAAAAACTGAAAAGAGGAAGTGACACAATCAGCTGCAGGCAGACGACTTCCAGATCTAAGACGAAATGAAGGGATATTTTCTAACCATCCTCTTCCTGATGACAGGTAAAAACACGTGTTGCTGTTGGATTATTGATTGATTATTGACAGTCAGCTTCTATGAAAATAAGAAGTTAAAGTTTGCTTCTGACTATTGTCTCTCTGACTGACATGATGTGAACATTTATATGTTTTCGGCAGGTTTTGTAGTTCTGTATGGAGCAAAGGGGTGCAATGAAGAATGGGCTGCGTTTGTTCCCAACTGGAACAATAGCGAATATAAAATGACTGACTTTACTGCAAAGACAAAAAAGACTCT
The DNA here is from genome assembly GCA_037176975.1 of Arrhamphus sclerolepis. NCBI lineage: Eukaryota > Metazoa > Chordata > Actinopteri > Beloniformes > Hemiramphidae > Arrhamphus > Arrhamphus sclerolepis. The sequence continues at coordinate 11,457 of JBAMYA010003187.1, read as the reverse complement.
CACAGTGAACATGAAACAAGATGACGACAAAAAAAACAATGAAAAATCAACTGGTTCACAGAAACTAGAATTTACAATTGGTAAGAGACTTTCACTTTTAAAAATGAATTTATTTTTCACCATAACTTTTACTACTTTTAATTTAAACATATTACATCATTTGCTTTTATATATATCATAGGTCTATTTTTCTCTCTATTTGCAGATGAGAGCTGCCCCAAATCATTTCATCAAATTGCATACAAATACAGTAAAACCACCTTCAGATGCAGTTACCCAAAGACAGAAAAGACCACATTCAAGTTTTTCTGCAAAGAAAAAGGTTCCACCTGTGAAAATGCTGTTTCTCAAGCGTCAGATGAGACATTCATTCTGTCAGAAACCAGCGGCTTCAATGTTTCCATCAGAAATGTGTCCTCACACGATGCTGGTACCTACTGGTGTGGACTGACTGTAAACGAGTCTGTATACCTCAAAAAAATAAAATTAGAGGTTGAAGGTGAGTCATTCACACTCTCAGACTCTGAAGTTTCTTTATATGGAATGTTGAGGAATGAAAAACAAATGCTTGTTTTCTACAGATATAACGAACTTCAAAAGATCACAAACTGTTGGACACAATTTCACATACTTTTGTAAATATGACAAGACTTTCTACAAGTCTACGATATTCATCTGTAAAGGAGAAGATCCCGACACCTGTGAGCGGCTTGTGAGCACGAGAAAGCCTGATGGGAACAAAAGGTTTTCCATGGACAACAATAAAAAAGACTCAAAAGGCAAAACTATCATTATTGTAACAGTGAGAGAAGTAACAGCAGATGATGCTGGGATTTACTGGTGTGGAGCAGAAACGTCTAACAACCACTATGAGTTCCTCCACAGATTTAACATGAACGTAGGTGAGTCATGCTGCTTTATTCTCTGGATGTAATCTGACATTTATTCTGTACAGGCTGAAAGTTCACAGTTTGGATGTCGTGCATCAAAATTATAAATCCAGTTTAAACTAATTTTTTTCATCGCTGTCTGACATTAAATAAGATTAAATATCAGAATAATGAGAGAGACAATATTTTTGATGATGTTTAATCACATTCTTCAACGTCAGAAGTTGGCATACACTTAGATTATTATGCTTTTAAAGAATTTATGAAAACCCAGATGATGATGTCATAGCTTTGGAAGCTTCTGATGAAAAAGAAAAATACTTTATTTATCCCAGAAGGGAAATTCAATGATAGGTTAAGTTGAAACGTTTAAGATTAATGGAGACATCTGTGGATGTATTTTAAGACAAAACTCAAACACATTGCTTCCTTGTGTGACATAATGAGAAAAAAACAAAAGAAATGAGCCAAGATATCAGTAAGATAGTTGTGAGCGTCCTCAAGTCTTTCTTAGTCCTTTGGTACAATTTTGAGACACCTGCAAGCTCATCAATTTTAACAATTAAATAAAAACACCATGAGAAAGTCCAGCTATCGTAGCGTTCAGGAAGGAGACAGGTCTGTGTCCCAGAGATGAACCTGCTTTGGTGTGAATGTGGGATGTTCGAATACTAAATGCTAAAAATATTTAAATGTAATACTGTGTGTGGTGGCGGGGTGGTTCTGCTCGGCTGCAGAGGAGAGCTGAAGCTGCAGCTCAGGGACCAGCACCTGAGGGGCTGAGTGGCACACCTGCACGTCAGGTGCCAATCAAGCTGCCTCTGTAGACAGCAGCACGCTGTCAGACCAGCAGTCTGCACTGTGTGCGTGCGTGTTTATACTGAAAAGTGCAACTAAATAAAAAGATTTATCATGAAGATGAGTTCAGATATGCAGTATTTGTATCAAACCTCAGCCTGCCCCCACAACCGAGAGCTCTGATTGATATATATTAAACTCTGAAGGTGTCGTGTCAGTTTCGCCTTCTTTTTAAAAAATAGAAATTTAATAAATACTGTCAGAAACGGACTACAAACCACTCGCTCATATCACGTCAGCATCCAACACAACCGCGGAGATTATGAAGAGATGACCAGAGAAGAACCACAAAGACGCTGTGCAGTTTTCTACGTGTCCCGTTCTGTAATGTTCATCCTCACAAGGATGCATTTCTTGTTTGTACAGAAATACTGTATGGAAGTTTATTTTATATCTGCTTGCTTTCAGTATCACCAACATCATCCACAACTGGTGGTCCTCCAACGCAGACAATGATTACAGCTGCTTTATATCAAAGTAAGAGAATTCATCTGAAACAAAAGAACCTGTCAGCATTTTATAAGTTATTATTCATTTAGTTACAGGAATCTTTCCAGAGTTTTCTTCTGGAAACTTGCTAATGTGAAAACGCAATCTGATGGAAAATTATATTTTGACCCTTCAGTCATCTGCTCAGTGTGATTGTTACCCTAAACTACTTTAAAAATCACTAATGTTTGTGGTAATAAAGTGTGATGCTTCAACGTAACAGTGTAACAGAAATAAAATAGTTCAAAGACAAAAAATGCTGAAAAAAATAAGCTGTTACACTTTTGGTTTTTGAAGTTTATGAAATTATAATATATACTAGATATGTAACATATAAATACTGAGTTACAATTAGCATTTTACGGGACCCCTAAGGGGTCATAATGTGAATTATTTTATAATAAATCACGGAACGTGATTTGATTTGTGAAAACTTTTCCTTATGTTACTAAATTGTGGACTTGTTTAAGTAAAATGTTCCCTTGTTTTATTAGATTGTACACTTGTTTTCCTAAATCTTGAGCATGTTTTTATTTAATCGAGTGCCCATTTTGGGTAACAGTTCTCTCTTTTCAAATAAATCGATGTCCTGTCATATTCCCTCTTCCGAGGCTCGTGGCACGAAGCGCTTTTGACAACACTGAAGTTAACTTCCGATTCGCCAGAAGATTAAAGGGATATTCCACCACATTTTAGAGCAATAAAACCGTTTTATAACAGGCCCAGATCACAAACCACAACACTCACAATTTAGGAAAACAAGTGTACGATCTAATAAAACGGGGGATTGTTTTACTTAAACGTGCAGGTTTTTGTAAAAAATGAGAGAACGATTTCACAAATTGAGCCCACGTTTTGTGATTAATTATAAAATATTTCTCATCATGACTCCTTCGGGTTTCTGTAATAAAATAATAATAATAATAATAATAATAATAATGATATAAAATCATCAGTTAAATTTGTACTTTTAAAAATATTCAGAATGATGAGACACAATCAGAGATCTTTTGTAGATTGAAGCAGAAGTTATGAATCACAAGGTTTGATAAACTGGTTCCACATTGTGTCAGAATTAATAGTTTTTATTTATTTATTTTATTGAAGCTTTGTTGTTGTTGTAAATATATATATGATTTCTAAGTTTTTTGCAGAGAGTGCTAATAATTGCTATTCTTGATTTCCAGTTCATGAGGATTGTTTTCTTGGTGATCATTAGGTTAGGTGATTATTTGGGTTAATAATAAATAATTGGGGGTAGGGGTGTGATGCAATGTTCCTAAAGGTTGTCAGTGATATTAAGCAATATTTTTAATCAGAGGGGAAACATATTTACGTTTATGCATGAATGCAGCACCAGTAACTGCTTTGGTTTCAGTCACTGAGCAAAAACCTGCACCCAACACAGATTCTAAAATATGATGTGTGGTGTTTGCAGGTGGCTTTGGAGTTTTACAATCTACATCTGTTGGTGTGGTCGTCCTGGTGCTGCTGCTGCTGCTGACAGCTTTCATCCTCATCTTCGGCCGTAAGAGCATACGCTACTTATTTGTACATGAGACACACAACAACTGCAGTGTTTGCACACAAAACCACAGCTTTAAGAAAAAAAAAAAAAAAATCTACAGATGATGTCTTAAACAGGGGTAGTTGCAGTTATGGTCGCAGTTATGAAGCATGACATGTCTGGAGGTTTATCATCTTTGCTAATTTCTCAGAAATGAGTTTCAGAAAAAACAAACAAACACGAAAATACTCAAATATCAATAACAAATCATCAAATGTCCCAATTTCACTATAAGTTAGCAGTTTACTGTGGCAACAATGCAGTTTTATCTCACTTTGACCAAAGAAAAAAGCAAGTTTTTTTAATAGAAATAATATATTGTATATATTTGTTTATTTCCTGACAGAAATTTGAACCACTATTTTATTCTATTGGTATGAAACAATATAATTAATCCACTTTGTGCTTTTTTCTTCTTTTTTCCAAAAGCCTTCACACATTCAAAAAACAAAGGATACAGAGAATCAGAGCAGCTTCTTAAAGAGGTTGGTGGAAATGGTCTGTGTATGTTGTGGCTATTTAATTTCTGTTTTGAAATTTTTCTTACAACTGAAAAACCAAAACCCGGAAGTCTTTTTAACTGACTCGTATGTCCAATAGTTCTCGCTCTATGTGCTTGTACCAGTGAGGATGTATTTACTGGCCAGTGTGCACCAGAGGTGATTTCTCTAAGACTTCAAAGGAAGCTCAGCTTCCCCTAAAATGTTGAAAATTAAATGGTCAAATTTGCACAGTTGTACATAACATTTCATTGACTACAAATACATCAGAACATGAGTTCATTCAGAATCAGCTACTTATCACAAATTGCCTGTTTCGATTTTAACTAATCATACATTCCCATAACATTAATGGCATCAGTGTCAAAAACTTGTTTTCTTATATGGTCTATGGTCAAGGCATGAACCCTGTAAGCTCAGTGTCTGTTCACTGTGCGGTTAAAAGCGTAAAAGACGCGGCTCTAACTTTTCTGTCCCCAACTATCACGCACCGCATCACTGAAGGAAAGGAGAGAGGAAAAAAACAGCAAGCTCCTCTCATTCACATCGATGTCTGAATTTACGAATACGTAAGTTGACAAATTTTATGCTGTAAGCCGACAATGCAGTTCCTCTCTTTGAAAGACCAGCAGCTGTTTTATCACCGCAGGCGATCTCAACCTCTCGTCTTTGATAAAGGCTCAATACTTCTTCTTCTTCCTCTCCTTCAGAAAACAACATCTTCCAGGTCATTTAAACAGACCTGTGGCAAAAGTCAGGAATTAAGTTTTTTTTTCAATTTTAAGAAACGTCATTCCCTGTTTTATGTGTACCTATTTCAGAACAAAGGTGAGATTTATTTGAACATGAGATCAAACAGAAAACAACATGGTCAAACGTCATGAAAACAAGAAAAAAAAGATAAATAAATAAACAAACAAGATCTAGTTCTACATGTACAAAAGGAGGAAGACGCTCTTGCTTGTAGTTCCCTACCTCTGTTATTCATAGACTTTCTTGTGCTACCTATATTAATTCCTTCCAATGCATATATATGTGTGTATATAGGACAGCACAGTGGCTTGGTGATCAGCACTGTTGCCTCACAGCAAGATGGTTCCTGGTTCCAGCCTCCACAGGGGCCTTTCTGTGTGGAGTTTGCATGTTCTCCACGTGCTTGCGTGGGTTGTCACCAGGTACTCCGGCTTCCTCCCGCAGTCCAGAGTCATGCTCCTTAGGTTAATTGGTGTTCCTAAATTGTCCCTAGGTGTGAGTGTGAATAGTTGTATGTGTCCATGTGGCCCTGCGATGGACTGGCAACCTGTCCAGGGTGGACCCCTGCCTTTTGCCTGAAGAGAGCTGGGATAGGCTCCAGCAGACCCCTGTGACCCTGTACTGGAAATAGTGGGTATATATAATGGATGGATGTAACACAACCACGAGACACACCCCACACACTTCACTACTCTGCACACACCCCACCTTCACTGTCTCGTCTCTTTGTCTGTCCTGTCCTTAAATGTCTCATTGTTGGTGATATTAGTCTGTGATGGAACCAGAATAATAAACATGTTAGTTCAGACTGTCAGAGAACACACTCACATTCACTTTGATGTACACACACACAAAAACTATTTTCTGCAAGACTTAAATGCATAAATTGAAAGGTTTTGCCAGATGATGGCATTAACACATATGCAAACAATTGTTTGTTTGTTTTTAACAAAAAAAACTTAAGGAATAGTAATATGCAAAGGATGTGAGTTGAGGGTGACAGATGAGGATGGAACAACTTCCAACATTTGAAGTTGCAATAGGTGTTTCTCTATCATTTACATTTAACATATAAGTGCACCATTGTTAAAAGGATTCAAAGAGACATTATATTTGAAGTTTCTGACCTGGAACTTGACTTGGGACCTGAAGACAGAGACTTGAGACTTGCGCTGGCTAGCTAGACATGATAAAGTTGAGAAAGGAACCTGACAAAATCTATAAAAGAAAGGCTGGATGGGACTGTTTTAGGTCCCAGATACATTGGTTGGTGTTGCCAAATCAAATTTCACTGATGAGATTAAAACTGGTAATAATGTAACTAATGACCCAAAACAAAATCTATATCTGTTATAGAAATGTATATACTTGCTTTAGTTGTTAAAATGCTGCTTTAGTTTTTCTAAGTTTAATAAACAACCGTAAAATCAGAGATAGTGAGAGGGACTCAGTGATCCCCACGAACATAAAACCTTTCTTCTGAATGATATTAATTATTAATTATAGATGACTCTATTATGCTGAACGTTTTTAATGAGAGCGTAGTATGTACTCTACCTTGCACTTTTAGACTCATGTTGATCCCAAAACCATAAAAAATATTTACTCTGTATTGATAACTGGAGACCCTCCTCCCCGCCCCCCAAACACACACACACACACACACACACACGGTTTTCTTTTCAACTGGAAATTATGATGGTCAATAAAAACAAAATATCAAAATCAAATACAATGACCCCAAGAAGCTTAGCGAAGATTGGTTGGAGACGAAGTAAAGAATATTTGCTCTGCGCTTCGCCCTCCAGACCAGCAGGAGGCGCCAGTGAACCAGCAGCTGGTCCGTCAGGCTCGAAGGCGGCGGAAGTCTTTGTTGAGGTGCAGCGTGTGATGCGCGCTCCAACATTCAAGGGAAGTTTTCAGACGAAGGAACAACGTTTGTGAGGCCTCGACATGGTGAAGTTATCTGCGGAGCTGATTGAGCAGGCTGCTCAGTACACCAACCCGGTGAGGGACCGGGAGCTGGATTTACGGGGTGAGTGGATTGACAGCAGGCCTCACCGCGGTTTCATCACTCACTCATTCAAAGTTGCTATTAAATGCTGCTTTCATCTTTTCGCTCTCGAAGGTTATAAGATCCCGGTGCTGGAAAATCTCGGAGCGACTCTGGACCAGTTTGACACCATAGATTTCTCTGATAATGAAGTCAGAAAACTTGACGGTTTCCCTTTACTGAAAAGACTGAAAACTGTGCTGATGAACAACAACCGGATCTGGTGAGTTCTGCTGGATAAACTGCACTTTAGACTTCTTTCACTAAACTCTGGCGCTGTCTGTTGAGCTCCACTTGTTAATGAAGCATGCCAAAGCATTAAAATCAAGCACATGTGAAACAGCCATGGCTCTTTGAGGAATACCTTTCTTATTTTCATTCATCTGCATGTAGCCCTTAAACGCACCCTAACACCAAAGTCGACACCTTCCCAACCTTTTCCCTGAATTTCAGCAGAGGATCAGCTGCCGAATGATGCTCCATCTGCCACCGAAACACGTCCACGTTTCTTAGCTGTTTATCTTCTCATCAGCGCAGCTTTTTTCTTGAAACTCAAAGCCCTTTGACCTAAACTGTCCACCCACCATCGGTGCATGTCGCTAAATAGCTTCAATGTCCTGGTTGTTTGAGGCTCGTCAGCAGACGGTTGTCTTCACCCAGGTCATGCTAACACGATGGTATGTTTTCTCATTTTATTTAGTCGTATAGGTGAAAATTTGGAGCAGTCACTGCCGAGTCTGAAGGAGCTGGTCCTAACAAACAACAACATTCAGGAGCTGGTGAGTTCTTCAGCAACAGGCCCATCTCTCTCCCTCCCTCCCTCCCTCTCTCTCTCTTAAAATAAAATAATTTATGTATTTGTTAATGCCATCGTGGTCATGAACTGTGGGTAGTGGCTGAAAGAATGAGATTGCAGGTACAAGCGGCTGAAATGAGTTTCCCTCGTAGGGTGGCTGGAGTCTCCCTTAGAGATGGGAGAGATTCGGCCACCTGGCAGAGACTCGGGGTGGAGTCACTGCTCCTCCATTTAGAGGAGCCAGTTGAGGTGTTACAGCATGTCAATCGAGACGAGGCTCCAGGGCAGACAAAGGACATGCTGGAGACATTATATCGCTTGGCTGGATGGGAACACCTGACTATTCTAGAGGAGGCAGTCGGATGGAGGTTTTCTCAGCTCAGGCTGGTGACCTGAAAGTGGACAAGCTTATGGATTGATATGCCATCATTTTGTCACCGTACATGCTCTAGATATGGGTTAGATAATGCTGAGCAGAATAAAATGGTACCTGATAATCTCAACTGTGCTCTCAACCAATATCAGCCCAGAAAGTGTCTTCCTCTTCTCTACTCCGTATACTCTCGTGCTGTATTTTAATACAGCTGCTTTCCTGTTAAAGCCTTCTTGTTTTCGTATTCTTCAGTTTCTGTTGTCAGAAATGGTCACATGGCCCATATGGACTGAAATTCTTAACTTTTTTTTTTTTTTTTTTCCCACCTGATCTTCAAGAATCAGCACTCCAAATCCAGCCTGGTCAGTAACGCCTGATTTGGTGACATCTGGGGTTGTGCAGCTCCATTTTCTCCAGCTATCTGCAGTCTCACCTGAAACCTCCATTTCACAGGCTAAATGCATAAATTAGAAAAATTAATGATTTTGGCTTTTAACCTCACTTGCTGAAACCTCTGTAATTTCTCATAAGTATGTCTAAAATATAAACTTAGATAAGAGTGTTTGGCCACATCTGTCCCTTATACAACCAGGCGTGCAGCTTTCCTTCTACCGCAGCATCGATGTCTACCATCCAGAACACAAGCTGTTTGATCTTCTCCCATCAGGGAGGAGGTACCGGCCCGTCAGAACACACACAACAGTTTTTATCCAAATACCATCTCCACACGAAACTGCAAATAAACACCTGTGCAAAACCCGATAAACGCAAAATGTACAATAACTGATTAGTTGAACAGCCTGAATATTTATTACATTTACTTGAACGTCGTTCCCCGTGGCATGGGGGGGTGCATGTGTGGGTGGGGGAGAAATGTGTGTGTGATAGTTTATTCTAAATTTCATGGTACCACTGAGCCTTAGGGGGCAGTTTGCCCAAAATCTCATTGTATGTAGCTGTATATACAATGACGGTAAAGGAATCTTTAAGTTGGGCCCAGTTCTCGAGCCATAACGTGTTCTGGTGACCGTTATCTGTTGCTGTCGGTGCAAATGTAGACGAAGGTGTGAGGAGAAACCCAGGATAAAGGTCTCTTCTATCTGGGACGTTTCATAAATGGAGAAGTTTGAAATGTGTCTTTCACATAAGTCCTGTTTTAGTGAAAACGCGGCTGTCGTGGATAAACTTCCTCCAGGCTAAAAGGTGAGATGAGAATTTCTGGCTTCACAAGACAGAAGTGAAAGTGATGTTCTTGAACGTTCCTAAGTGTTTAAACAGGAGTGTGTCCGGTGTCTACCATCCATGTCCAGCTGCATTATCTTCTTTAAAATACAGCAACACTGCAGTCTGTCATATTTTGAACACATTGACCTAGCTACAAGCTGCTTTTTGTCCAAAGTAACAGCTATGTTTTACACATTAAAGCACCAAAAAACAGCACTTTACTGTGTAACATCAAGAAGCTGCAACAGATGAATGCGTTTTTGCAGACTTGAAACTGCACCATCACAGAACCCTAAACCTGGATCATCGAGGAGAATAATCCATTCAGTCAAAAGATCAGCTGTTTTCTGTCATGTCAGTTATTTCAGTGTATTTTGCTCATCTTTTCAATGTCCATGTCCCATGAAGCCTTTCTTCCAGGGTTTTCTGACTGTTTCTTTCTTGTGTAGGGCGACTTGGACCCGCTGGCCTCAGTGAAGACATTAACCCTTCTCAGGTAAGACTCGTTAATGCCCAGCTGTTTGGTTAAGCTTCCTGTGCACCACTGAATGAACCTCATCATTATTTGTTTGTATTTGTATGAAATTGCAGCTTGTTAAGGAATCCTGTGACAAACAAGAAGCATTACAGGCTCTACGTCATCAGCAAAATCCCACAGATCCGTGTGCTTGATTTTCAGAAAGTAAAGCTCAAGGTAAAGGGAGATGAATTATGTTGAAAGAATTTCTTGCAGTGGCCTAAGTCTTTTTGTCTAACTGAGTGATGTTGTTACAGGAACGCCAGGAGGCAGAGAAAATGTTTAAAGGCAAACGAGGCGCTCAACTCGCAAAGGATATGGCCAGGCGCGTGAAAACGTAAGTCTGAAGTCTGTTACAAGTCTGTTTTAAGTCTCACAGTTCTGATTCTGGTTGATTTAAGTGTGTAAAGACTGTTTACAGTGGTTGTTGCCACCATCAACAACACACAGTCATATATACCTTTAGTTTTTCTTTTTTTAACACAAGTTTTACAGTCATGAAAAATGAGCTACATCCTTTCAATTCAAAGGCTTTTTTTTTTTTTTAAATTGTTTCAAAACTAGCTAAGTGCAAATCTAAACTACACATCCCGCCTTGGGCCTGAGATGTACTTCCAGAGGCCTCCACTTGGTGGCAGAATGCAGAGCCAGAGTCAGAAATAAAACCGTATATAAGAAGCGAGACAGAAGTTATTCTTGTTTTTGTTGCGGTCACAGCCAGAAAAAACACCGTTTTGCGTTATGTAACGAACAGAAAATCAACGTTGTCGGTTTAGGAGTTCAGTCTACATTCATTTAGGAGCGGCAGGCCGCCACACAGCTAGCGCTTGTAGATAAAGAGCATAAGTGCAGAGGACAGTTCACTGGTGGTCAGCTGACCTACATTAGCGCCTCTGGTGTTCAAGTGGATATTTCATCACATACATGTTGCATATTATTAGGAGGATGTGCTTGATGATAACAATAAAATATGGAGCACCACCCCAAAAAGAGCAGGACTATGGCATTGAAAACTGTGACATCATTTACAAAACATAAAAAATTGACATGGAGTACACATCTATAGCAACGAAGGAGTTACTCCAGTTCGTCATGATGCGTTTGGGTACCCACTGTAAACGGCAGGTATTTCCCCGGAATCAGATTTGTTGAGCGAAAACAGCCCACATTTCAAAGCGTTTGAAAAATGTAACTACAGTGGGTCAAAAAAGTATTTACTCAGCCACCAGTTGTACCAGTTCTTCCACTTAAAAAGATGAGAGGCCTGTAATTTCCATTATAGGTAAACCTGAACTATGAGACCCAAAATGAGAAAAAAATCCAGAAAATCTCATTGTCTGATTTTTAAAGAATTTGTTTGCAAATCATGGTGGAAAATAAGTATCTGTTCACCTCCAAACCAGCCAGATTTCTGGTTCTCACAGACCTGGAACTTCT
>JBAMYA010003176.1:0-18272 GCA_037176975.1 Arrhamphus sclerolepis | reverse complement strand
TGGCAAGGCTCCGGGGGTGGATGAGATCCGCCCTGAGTACCTCAAGTCTCTGGATGTTGTGGGGCTGTCTTGGTTGATGCATCTCTGCAACATCGCATGGCAGTTGGGGACAGTACCTCTGAAATAGCAGACCGGGGTGGTGGTCCCTCTTTTGAAAAAGGGGGACCGGAGGGTGTGTTCCAACTATCAAGGGATCACACTCCTCAGCCTCCTGGGGAAAGTCTATTCCAGGGTGCTGGAGAGGAGACTTACGATAGTCGAACCTCGGATCCAGGAGGAGCAATGCGGTTTTTGTCCTGGCCATGGAACACTGGACCAGCTCTATACCCTCCACAGGGTGCTCGAGGGTTCATGGGAGTTTGCCAAACCAGTTCACATGTGTTTTGTGGACTTTGAGAAGGCTTTCGACCCTGTCCCTCATGGCAGGGAGATCTGAGATGAACTAATATAGGAACAGTGGTGAAGGTGATAGTGGTGACAATTTCTTTGGATACTACTATTAGTTATAGTATTACAGTATTGTTGATATTATTGACGGAATCATTTTTATTCTGGCTTTTATTAATTGTCAGCCTACTAATTATCATTGCTAGTGTTACATGGGTGTTTATCTAGATAAATGTAGGCCTGTATAGATGTGGCATGCGTGCATAGACTATATACTTTTTATTTCTGAACTTATGTTTTTGGATGTATGAAAGCACATGGTATTCATACATAAACATTGCTTACATTAGAAATGTTTTTCTATCTTTCTACACGTCTCTTCACTGCATAGATGTTAAAGTTAGAAAATGTATACATAGGTAATATGAACACTGGTTCATATATATGTCTGTATGTGTAGTATGTGTAAAGGTGTGCACATGTGTATGAATGTATTAAGGCGGGTAAGTGCATATGGGCATGGGCGTGTGTGTAGCTATATGTGCATGTATATGCGCATGTCAGTGTGTATGTATAGGCACATGTGCGGATGCATGCGTATGTATGTGCGACTAAGGTTACATATAAATGAATATATGTGTGTATGTCCATCTCAAGTAATACATGTGCTTTCAGAAGTCCACTCACAAGTCAAGTATATAGATAGTTGTGCTTCACATCCCTCCCCCTAGACTCCTCCTTCTATCAACACAATCAATTCACAATGTTTACATGAATTCTGCTTGTAGTAGTTAGTAGTTTTCTCTATTTTCTATTTCTATTTTTTTGTCTCTAACGTTTGCCCTTTAATTTAATACAACCCACTACACACTCCTCACACTTCACAATTCTGCACACACCCCAGCCTCTCTGTTGCGTCTCAATTGTCCTGTCTTTAAATGTCCCACTACTGGTGATCCTTAGTCCTCTCTGACAGAATCAGGATTTCAGATGTTAATAAAGATATTAGTATAAACCGCCAGAGAGGACTGGTGAAGGACACGCCCACCCCTCACATTAAGAAAAGCAAGAAAAAAACCCAAAAACAAACAAAAACGTTTGTGTGTGCGGAGTGAGTTTGCACTGGTTTTAATACGTGCAGACCTTTAGTAAATCTGGCCCTTAGTGAACACCAGATGATTTACCATGTCCTAATACAGACAACATTAGATTTGCAATAAGGTACACTTACTTTATTTTTCAAATAATTGTATGTCTTCCATATGAGGACTATGAGAGGACCAGTTTTTCTCTGTTTTTTTTTAAATACTTTTTTTGTCATATTTTTTTAATGAAACATTTTAACATTGATGTACACTTGTCATTTGCCTGCGATGACAAGTCATGTTGCATTTGTGTCATTCTCTCAGGCAGTGGTCTTCAATCCCGGTCCTCAAGGCCCACTGTCCTGCAGGTTTTAGACGTTTCACTGCTTAATCACATCTGATTGGATGGCCATCAACTGGTCTTGAAGATCTACACAAGTCTGTCAATGACCCACTAACTAGAGCCAGGTGTGTTTGAGCAGGGAAATGTCTAAAACATGTAGGACAGTGGGTCCTGAGGACCAGGGTTGAAGAACACTGCTGTAAGGTATGTGATGATGAATAAGAATCCTCAGTTCACCCATATAATACAATGAAGAACTACAGATGGCAACTAGCCTTCTTTTTTCTTAACTTCTGTCTCCTTACCTGGCTACCGTACCAGAGAGGATTTTCAAAACTTCTGGCCATTTTCCTCATCTCCCTGTTGGTCACGACAGACTGGAACAGCATCTCCATCACTACCATAACAGTGCTGCCTTAATTCACCTGTTACTCTTCCACTCTGTTCTATCCACACTCATGAACAAGACCCCCAAATAGTTCACTTGAGACAGCCATTCACTGCCACTGTAGAGTGGGAAATCCATACATCCAACTGAGGACCATAGACTCAGATTTGAAGGTGCTAATTTTCCTGACTGGGTGACAAAGAGCTGCATTAGTGTAGTCTGCCACCTACCGCTGGGTCGTTGGTCTGAATGTCGACAATGTAAAACAAACACTCACTCTGGCTGTACAAGGACCAAAGTGCCTGATGCCGTATATTCCAGATCCATCACCCACAAGGAGACCATGAAGCACACAGTCATAACCTTTCTTCAGTCCACAAGATACATCAAGGCTGTTTAGTTCCATGAGCAGGATGAAAAACACACCATTTTTTCCTCAATCTGAGGTTCAGCTAAAGGCTCAACTCTTCTTCCTGTTCTTTTGCATAACCTCTGCACACATTAGAATACACCCTCAATGGGGAGGCGAAACCCACCTCTCGACCACATGTCTGTACCACTGCATCAACAGCAGAGGCTGTACAGGGTGTACTGGGCCTCTTCCAAACGTTCCCACCACGTTACCTGGTGGTGAGTGGGGCAGCTCAGGTCCTCTTTTTACTTGAGTCTCCAAAACATGTAGTCACAGATCACATGGCACCACTTATAAAATCAGCCATTGACCTTCTGCTGAGTTGTGCTGGTGCCAAGTGCACTTGTGAACACTCCTATGTTCAAACACTACGTTTGTTTTGGACAAAGCTTGACTAACACAGAAGCCCAACAACAAAGCACCACTCAAGTTCAAACTGGTCAACATGTTCTTCCCAATTACGCTCCTTTGCTGGTGTAAGTGTCAAAGTCCCCAGCAGAGCAGTGGAGTTCCTTGGCGAGGCCCTCCCCAGCACCAAACAGGCATCTTCTGTAATTTTCTAAAGAATACAAACATTGTTGTAGAGAGTTGAAATGAGGGCTTGACCTGAGCTGACTTTTGTTGTTTTTTAACTGTTATTATTGTTACAATTGTTCTTCCAGTCTCTGTTGGTAGCATGAATGTAGAAGGGCGCTGCTGCAGTGCATGTCATGCGTGCAGTGCATGTCATGCGTGCAGTGCATGTCATGCGTGCAGTGCATGTCATGCGTGCAGTGCATGTCATGCATGCAGTGTTAGTCCTTTTAGACATTAATTTGAGGACGGCTGCTACTACCGCTCCCCACCAGCCATTATTTGAAAATATTGCACTTTTATGTGCCATGTAGTTGAACAATTGCTTGTTTGTAAAATTATTATAAGCAAGTAAATAATTGTTTTTAAAAGAAGTGGATAGAACCATAGTGAATTGATATGTTCACAGAATAATAAGGATGATAAAGGCATAATTTCTGATGCTCATTTATGAATTAACATACCTACATAATCCTGATTATTAGCCAAAACAATCATCGGTGTGGGCGCACAAAGTCTGTAGTAGTACATTTGATGTATAAATGTAAAAATGGAAATATGTTTGCTGTTGTCTTTACTATCAGTGGATGTGTGTTTAATAGCTGATCCAGTTGTAGAGTAAGATATGTGCTGTTGTGAAGAGTTTTCTTCTTAACTAAAACATGACTTCTGTCGGAGCGCTACATGCATCATCAGCTGATGGTCAGAGAGGCTCTACAGGTTCTGGATGGACAGTGCTGACAGTGGATCAGGGGGAGGTTAGTGGTCTTTTTCACTTCTTAACAATAAAGGTTAACAGGCTGGAAAATTCAGTTCATGTTCGTATTTTCAAATGCACGATCACTCCAACATTGTACACACAGGTATTTATATGATTATAGTTCCTCTACCTATGGCCTTAATATATAAAAATATTGAGGGGTTTAAAATAATCCATCCATCAGTCCATTGTCATGGGGGTCTGCTGAGCCTGTCCAGGCTCTCTTCAGGTGAAAGAAAGAGGTACACAAGGGGAGGTTTGAAAAATAATTTTAATGTCACATCACTAATTGTAACTGAAAAGGATATAAAAAATGTTAAACTAAATTAAAGTTTCCACTGTGTGGTATGTTCAGTAGCCCATCAGTATTCATTCTGATCAGCTGTTGAATCCACTGAGCATTCAAAGCCTCAATAAATAAATAAATACTTTCTCAACATAGTTGTGTGTAAAGCTGCAGTACTTCAGGAGGCTTTATCTCTCTGTCACTAACTGAGAAGTTCACGCTCATTTCAATGACACAAACCAGTCCCAAGGAAAGAGAATGGAGAGAATACAACCAGTGGCTAGAAAGCTTTGTGACTGCGAGTTGCGAGTACTAAGACAATCTGGCAACAAAATAATGATCAGCAAGGAGTATTTCAAGATGTCAGATGAGTTTAAGAAGCAAAACAGGGTGCAATTCAAGAATATAAATGATTTTAAAATACTCCTGGAAGTTTGTAACAAAAAGAGACAACCAGAAGACACCGCCACTAGAAAAAGCAGAATGTCCTTGCAGCAACAACCTCGCGTTACTCGCTAATTCAGCTAAATAATTATGAGTATTATCTTGTCATCTACCATTAGAGTCTAGATATTAAAAACCAGCAATCATGTTTTGTTGATGTTCCCTCTGGATAAATTTTGCAAACCTTGGGGACTTTTCATCTGCCTCCATCATCAGCTTCTTCAGCCAAAGTCAGTATGCTGGAATCTAAAGAGCGATAGTGAACAAAGCCGTGATTTATATGAGAAAAACATTTCTAGCTGCAGCAGCGTCCTGCAGAGGCGAGTTTTCTGTTGAACAGCTGCTTTAACAAACACCTCAGTCGTTCAAAGATGATACACCCCTGAAGGTGAATGATGACATTTTCATCAGCATTCTCTCATGTTGCCTATCAGTTCAAATTTTTGAACTGCCGCAGTAAATTTCACATTCTGCCTTTTTCTCTTTGATTGCTGAGTTCCTCTGTGATGTTTCCATTGGCAATGTTAAGCAGAGCACAGGCTGAGCCTGCTCCACTCACCCATGATTTGTCAAAGCAATTTGACTTGGAGCTCAAGCCGACTCAATGGCTTAGAGAGGACTCTGAAAGAACAGAGTGGATGACAGAACTTTTAGTATCAGGAAGATCGGATCACTGGAGCGGACTTCCCAATCTTGTGAGCTCACAGAAAAGCAGACTGATGGACTGACTCAGCCACTGACAGATTGACTCATAACTCATCATGCTGCTCTCTGGTCCTTCACATGAATTAATTAAACTAAATATAGAGCCTAGCGGGGTTAGCATGCAGTGTGTGTGCAGCATGGTTAAGATTTTGATTTATATGCCAGCTTCAAATCTTTACACACACACACACACACACACACTGTAGATATATGTATGCCTCCTGCTGTTATTATTAGTGTGGTCAACCCCTGCGTCTACAGAGAAATCATTCCTGAGCTGAGCGTTTGCTCCACTCGCAAAGCGCTTGTATTACATAATTCATCAGCTGTGCGTATGAGTGTGTGTGTTTGGGTTCACTCTGGTCAGTCTCTGCTGAGGCCCTGAGGGGGTGAAGAGGGGAATGAAGTCATCCAGCAATAGTAAACAAACGCGGCAACGCTCAGATGTGGGCAGACACCAGTGGTCGATAGCTGCAAGGCTAATGCAAGGTTTTGTTTACTGTGCAGGGTTCATACCAGGTAAAACATGCACGCACCCACGCACGCACGCACGCACACACACACACACACACACACACAGCATTCCCTTCCACTCAGCCTGGTCTTTGTGCGTCTCTGTTCATTGTATTTTAGTCCACACTGATTTCCATGGCGAGCTTGTGACTGCACCCATGTGTTGTGTTATGCATCAAAGAAGAGAGTGTTTATCTGCTCAGTGAGTTCCAGACAAAGACCAAGTTATCACTGGAAAGTAGCCTTTTAGCCCCATCACATTCTCTTCCATCTGTCTACCCAGTCACCTTTTTCTTCCTCTTTTTTTGAGTGCATGCTGAAAACAACAGCAGCTTCTTCCAGACTTTTTTCTTCAAAGTTCTTTTTTGTACCTGCACCATCAGAGCAAGTCAAACGTTTGGCCTTTCTTCTTCTTTCTTCTTCTCTTTTTTCCATCATGTGCATGTGTGTATTAGAGTGCTCACCAACATCCAGTCTCTTTCCCCACTCGTTCCCTCCACCTTGTCTAACCACAACACCTGGGAAAATTCTCCACAGTCAACAAATGAGATCACATAGAATCTCAAATGGCATCTGGTCTTGTTGTAAATCTGCTGGATCAACTTGCCAAAATTCTAGATGTGTCTGCATTATGAAAGTCTGATGGAAGAAAGGTGTTCTCCTATTTCTGCTCTTCAGAAAAGAGTAAGGAGCGACACTGACCTCTCAGTGGAGTGGTGTTGTCCTTCAAATGTGGGAATGCCTGCCAGTGTCAGCGTTTTATCAACAGCATTTTTTCACACCCTGCTCACAACTGTCAGTACACAGAAATACAGTCTTGCAGAGCTCCTCTCATTTCTAATTTACCTCCCTCTTCTTATTTATCCGTCTTCCTCATTTCTGCCTTTGACACATTTTCTCCCATTTTCCCTCCCTCTGTATTCACCTTCTTCTATTCATGTCCATTTATCTCACTCCGTCGTTCTTCCCACCTCCCTCCTCTGCTCCGTCTCTCACATTGTGGTCTCCCGCCGCAGTCGATTCATATTGAGCTGCACTAATGTGGAGCCCTTGTCCATCCATAAAGTGACTGACAGCTCACGGAAAAATAAAAAGGTATGCTGTTTCTTAAAGGGTGACTCCATTTCAGCCAAGAGCCAGGCAGAATCAAGCAGTTCTTACAACCTGAACATTTAAATGTTCAACTCACATATGTGAACTTTTATGAGAAAATATGGACTAACCTTGTAATTATTACACAAAATAAACAAACAGTAAAATGATTATGATATTTTACAATGATATAATTATGCATTTTAGCAGTATCTGGTGTATGCAGTGTCCAACAATAGTGACAGATGATGCTTATGTCTAAAACTGCGAACATAAGCTTTAATCGCCTCCAAAATTCTTTCCACTTTCTGCCTTTTGGTTTTCAGTCAGAACATTTTTTTTGTCTGCCTCATTCAGATAAAAGTTAATAGCAAATTTCCCCAAGACAATTATTATACAAATGTCTTTATGCTTCTTCAAGTTCAACACAATAGTTTTTTTTGTTGCTTTAATTTTATCTCAGCCACAGAGAGTTTGAAGGAGAGGAAGAGTTGGAGGAGATGAAAAGAACTTGATCCTGTGGGAACTGAAGTGCTGAGAAAAACAAGCTGAACAAAACTGTACAGTGAAAGACAGTCAGGAGGTGATCACAAACCTGCTTAACGCGGTCAATTCAGATTTCAGGTTTTATTCAATCTCTGCATTACACTTTATAATAAAAGATTCTCCCTCATCTGCAGTAATCTAAAAACCTCTAAAACCCACCTACATGTGAAAATAACAATTTTGCATAAAATATTCAATAAAAAAAGCAAGCTGAGTTGAGGTGATTATTAAGAACTAAACCTGTCTTGATGGGATATGCGAGACACAGCGGGACAGTCTCAAACATATCTGTCTTGTCTGTTGGAGAAGCAGAAAATTTGTTTTAGACCATATTTAGCTGCTTTAAAAGGAAAACAAACAAACCACAACAATGAAATAAGCTGAGAGTGACCTCTCAGAGCCCCAGTCCTGCAGGGCAAACAGGACTGCTCAGTGCTGTGGCTTCATAGTTTAAGAGATAGTTATTTTAAGAAATAACCATAATATTTGTAACTGATTCTCATTTATTTGCATTAGTTCTGTCAAGTAGCATTTTTGGAATTGTGATAAGTCATGATTTTATGATGTTAAATATAATCAGTTGCAAAAAACAAACAAACAATTTATCTAGTATATTCAGTATATACTATGTTTTGCAATGTTGACTGTACACATTTAAAAAAAAAATGGATGTCAACATGCATCAGTGATAATAATATTAAGACAGGTGCAGGTTCTACAGTAGATAAGTGTTATTTAAATGTTTTACACTGTGTTCAATGTTGCACAGGTGGCGGGAGAAAACCTGACATTAATGCAAAGTTTTGGTGCGGTTGCTGTGATTGACTGCAGCTGGTTGGAACAGTAAACTAAGTTAGCACCGAGGCTGCCTGACAGCAGAGATAACCAGCATCTGCAGGATATGAACTGCTGATTCACTGGAGGTTGACATTGTTTTTTCATCATGTGCTGTATCACGTCACATCATCAGGAACAATCTTGGTGTTGACATACGTTCTTTTGCCTTGATGTTGCCAGCTGGAGTTATTCACGTGATACTAGTGACACTGTGTTCTGCTGTCTGATTTGCTCGGTGCTCGAGAGTCAGCGTTTTAGTTAAATTTCCATGATAGCATGCAGATGATAAATTTCAGCACCTGTTGAATGTGGGTAGCTGTGAGCAGGGATGGTCCGTCGGACTGTGGCAGATTTTAAGTTGTTCGTGTAGACAGTCATGACAACATTTATGTTTGAACATTAATTTAACCAAGATTTGACCAGTAATGCAGTTTTTTCATGTTGTGACATGACCAAGAATAGTGTAACAGTTAATACTGGTGAGGGAAAAGAATGGTAATGCAAGTAAAGTTGTTTATCTGCTATTTTAAAGTACATGCCATGCTGGAAATGCTTTTAAAACTAGACATTGTGAATTTAGGCCTTAGTGATTTTTGAGGAGACCCCCATGACCCTGCACTGGAAAAAGCGGGTATAGATAATGGATGGATGGATGATGTATGGGTCTTTATCACAAAGAAAATCTCTGCCACATCTGCAATTTTCTTTTCTCACAGCAAATAATACGTTAACATTAACTGGATTTATGTATGTGCTTGTTTCTTTGTTTGTTTGCCCGTTCTTTAACCAGGAAGATCTCATTGACGTACAACATATATGAGCAGCTGGTGAAGATGGCAGTACAAATGAAGTTTCACATGTCATGCGATGCTCCGTGTCCACTTTGCAGTGTACCTCACTTTCAGTCTCAACCATAAGACCTTGATACACGTGATGTTCCTCTGTACGCTCCTTTCTGATGGTCAGAGAGATCTGAACCCTCCCCATCTTTACTCTTACGTGCGTCAGGCTGAGAGGCCTTTTTATTCCTAGAAACATAACTGATCTGCCAATAAACTTCATTCAGTGTAACATGTTTCAATGTGGCCCTTTGATGGACGAGTGTCCATCCAGGCTCTGCCCTTCCTTTCATACAAGGACAGCTTTGAGATGTCATTGTACTAAAGGAATCGTACACCCTGGACTGTTTTCAAACAATTACATTCTTTATTTACAATATGCACAGTGTTATTTCACAAAACTTTTTTTTTGTAGAAGCAAAATCTGAATAACATTGTGAGACAATCCTTTACCTCGCGAGAGCCCTTAACATCAGAACTGGCCTTATTGAAATGAATGCGGGGGCTGTGTTCTTGATGAAGTGATATAAACAGTCTGAACATAACCTAATGTTCTATGTGAATATATATGCATCAGACACAGGCTCATGCAGTATATACTTAACCTTTGCATACATAATTATCGTACTGCTTCAGATTCTTCTTTTATTGCGAAATGATTATAAATACCACACGCACCAGCCTAGCTCACTGTAAGCAGGCTAACCTCTGCAATCCCCTTCATGGTCCAGGTCAAACCGTTGCATCTGCAGTTTGAACGCTCACTGAAGCTGGCTTGTGGTCGGGACCTGTGTGTGTGTGTGTGTGTGTGTGTGTGTGTGTGTGTGTGCAGGATATGTGTAGACTGTGTTTCTATATTGGTTTGATATAATTACTGGATGCATGACAAGATAATTGTACGTGTGCATGGATGTCGGTGAATGTGGGAAACTGTGTGAGTTCATGCATGTGTACACAAGCTGCACCCAAAATTACAAGATTTGCAACATAATTGCATGCACATGTGTATAAACGTGCACATGTGTGCATTCATATTTATTCTTCATAATTACAAGGTTTACACAACTGTTTGTGTGTGTGTGTGTGTGTGTGTGTGTGTGTGTGGTTTTGTGTGTGTGTGTGTGTATGAGTGTATGTGTGTGTGGCAGACATGCACCAAATCAGACAAAGACAGTAAACCAGATCTTCTTCATTGTTTTTGTCTGACTTAGTGTGTCATTCAGATGTTTATTTATTATGTTATATGTTAAGATGTGTGGATCTGCAGGTGTGTGTGTGTGTGTGTGTGTGTGTGTGTGTGTGTCTGTGTGTGTGTGCACATGTTTACCTTGTCTCTCTGCGCATGGATGCCTGCTGTCTCATATTGTCTGCTTTATTTACTTCCCATCCAGCTTATTTACTAGTCTGCCAGACATCCACCCAGCCCACGTTTACACTGACCTAAAAAGGCACATTGTGTGTGTGTGTGTCTGTGTATGCGTGTGTGTGTGTGTGTGTGAGAGAGAGAGAGAGAGAGAGAGAGAGAGAGAGAGAGAGTATTTGGGGGAGCCGTGTTTTTGTGTTAGAGCTTCATGTCCATTAGTATTTATGTTCACAAATGAGAATTGTGTAAACTGAAGTGGTCATGCACATAAGCAAGCGAGTATGCATATTTTACAGTGTCTCTGTGTGTTTGCCTCCCTGCGTGCGTGTGTGTGTGTATTTTACAGTGCATTGTAGTCAACATCCATGTTAAAAGTACTTTCACTCTAATGCTTTAACTAACAACACTGACTTCTCAGATAGAAGTTTTTGCAGACGTTGATCAAGTGTAAAACGCATCCTTCAAGCAGACAAAAAAGTACTACAATAAGAACAAATATCTAAGATAATAAAATTTTCTACATGTCAAAGGAAATTCTGGTACCAGTGAATGTGTGGAAATTAGCATCATAAAGAAATGTAAATAAGCATAAGCATCAACTATGGCAATGTAATAAAAGAGTGTAAACACATGTTGTGAAGGTATAACTCAGAGTATTTGAGGCGTGACAGCTGAATATACAGCGCTCAGCATAAATCAGTACAGCCCCCATTCTTAAACAATACCTCAATGAAAACAAATAATTTCCAAAATGTTGACAAGACAAAGTTTAGTATAACATCTGTTTAACTTATAACGTGACAGTAAGGTCAATAATATAACTCAGATTACACATTTTTTCAGTTTTACTCAGATCAGGGTGGTGCAGAAATGAGTTCAGCCCACTGAAAGTCTCTGGTCTCAAAGCTAAGTTGTAGACTACAAATGTCTAATTTAACAAGAACGCAACCACAGGTGAGTCTCATTAGCCATCACACAGGTGTCCAGCAGACAGGGGACTATGAAAGGGGTCTAAACCTCCTCCCATCTCATGCTGAGAAATGACACAAGACCTGAGAAAGAAAATCAGTGAAGGCTACAAGAAGATCAGCAAAGCTGATAAATAAAGGTTATTTACATTTTATTTACACATTATTGACTTCAGCCCGTCTGTGGCTTCGGCGCATGCGTGTTTGGACCAATCACGGTTTGATTACATTCCCCTGTGACCTGCCAGTGACGTCATTTCAACTCTTTCCTACTCGTACTCAGAAACTTGAATTCGTGTTCACAGTGAAGACTTGGTAGTCGTAGAAACTAGACTTGTATTCACAAGACTTTGCATTCACTGCTTTTATGTTCACACTTACGGAGAACACACTCACATAAAAACAATCCTAACCTGAGAAATGTCTCAGACTCGTGTATGACAGCAGAAGTGTGTGTACATCTACAAATGTTTAACATTACGAGTACGAACGGTAAAATCACGCATACATGTTTTGTCAGCTTCCTATACTGTGTATAGGGAGTAAGGAGCCTACTTGGACTCCTTTCCTGTGAAGTCATGCTGTTGTGACGGATGCAGTGTGTGGTTTAGCAAATATGCAGGATTTTCCCCAAATGAGATGTTGTCTGGATGGGAGCAGATGTTGCTCTAAAACCTCCTCAGCGTTGATGGAGGCTGCCCACACCATGGGCACTAATGCGACCTGACACCATCAGAGATGCAGACTTTTGAACTGTCTGATAACAAGCCGGATGGCTCCTCTGCTCTTTAGTCTGCAGGACACGACATCCATGGTTTCCTAAAAGAATTTCACAAACACCATTTTAGACGGGTTTTGGCCCAGAGAAGACAGAAATGGCAGCTGTAACCTGTGTTGGTTTGCGCGGCGACTTCGCTGGCAGGGGCAGTGATTTCTGAGTGAACGCAGGAACATGATGCAAAACAGTAAAGTTTAAACTCAGGGCCATGCTTAGCAACTGTTTAGCATCATGTTTGTTACAGCTGTTTCGAGAAATGTTGGCACTGATGGAAAATAAAAATGAAATGATAAAAGTAAAATAGATCTTGGTTTGAACTTTTAAATTGCTGTTATTTCTTCTTCAAATATAGGCTTTAAATGATTGGCTATGTTACGTGTTCTGTTTAAAAGCATGTTTAAGACAATGTCCCATCCCAAAGCTCCACCAGCTCAGATAAACACATTCGTATTTCCTCAACCTTCCTACCAATTAGCCAGAGGAGAGCATTTAGTGAGAGGCATCAGCCGAGGGAAAGGTCCCATTTACATCAGCAGTAACAGAACACAGCTGTGATATGATCATTGCAGTGCAGCTCAGAGCAACAACCTCCTGCTGTGAAGCTGCACTGCAGAGACACATCATCATGTCTCAAGGGTTAGTGGAAACATCCAAGGGCGTTTCAGCAGCAAAAGCCTTTCAGCAGCTTTTTCCAGTTGTTCATCTGATTAATCAGACACACTTTTGATATGCAACACTATTCACGGGCCGGATGATAGACTGCACTGCACTCCAAGTGAATTTACATGCTTTTAGTCTGTTTTCATACACTGACTGCAATAATCCTGTAATGGGCTCTGACTGCTGCTAAAACTACTAACTTACTTAAGCTTGACGCTCTATGTGCTTCCCATGACCCAATGTGATCATGTATGTCATCATGGTGGGTCATTGCAGGTCAAAACAAAAACAACAGCATAAAACGCTGCATTATTTATTTAACAAAAATGAATAAAAAGTAGAAAATCATATGGACCTACTAAATGCACAACTTGTAGATCCATCTCTAGGAGCAGGAACTTGAAGTAGTTATTTCCTGTGTGACTTTATCAGTTTATCGTGTCATACTGTCTTTGGCCCGTTCTAGCTAGCACCATTACTTTAGCTCATTTAGGTTGTTGGGCATTCACTTACACACAGCTTTCATCAGGTTCTGCCACAGTAATTCAGTTGGTTAGTCTTGATTTTGCCTTTCCAAAATCACCAAAAACCTTCTTTTTCTGATGTAGAGATATCCTGGTGTGCTTGAACTCATCGCGCTGTTGCCTGACCCAGTTTCAACCAGAGTGCCTCACATTTGTATGGAGACTACTTGGGTACGCAGCGACTTCAGGATCAACTGAATGTCTGCAGGGTACCTGAAAAGCAACCCCATATCATCACCCCTCCAACACTGTACATGACAGTAGGGTTGAGGTTTTCTGCTCAGAAGCTGGATTGAGTTGTCACCAAATATTGGTGCTGGGTCATAAAAGCCTTCCAACAACGAGTACGTGTTCAGTCTTTTCCTAAGCGTGTTGTCATTGACATACTTGGCCTTGGAATATTCTTTTTCTTTTACTTTCA
Organism: Arrhamphus sclerolepis; assembly: GCA_037176975.1. Taxonomy (NCBI): domain Eukaryota; kingdom Metazoa; phylum Chordata; class Actinopteri; order Beloniformes; family Hemiramphidae; genus Arrhamphus; species Arrhamphus sclerolepis. The sequence goes on along the minus strand of JBAMYA010003176.1, from coordinate 4,348 downwards.
ATCCTATTAAATGCACAATGGCACATTGTTGTTGTTTTACACATAAAAACCCAGAATAAAAAGAGGCCATACCACCTTTTGCAGCATAGACCTTTGGAGCTCTGGGCTCCACATATTGTACAGATGATATTGTGCATGTAGCAGTTTCTTTTTACTCGTGTCACAACAGTGAAAAGTTCATGGCTTGTGAGTGTATGAAATTGCCATGAAAAGACCAGCATAGCTTTTAAGGGATTTACTTAGGAATTATCAAGTGTAAAAAATGTCACACCATTTTAGACTAACACGAGTATCTTTTTAAGCGCATATAAAACAACTATAGTATTTAGAGCCATCATGCATTCAAAGCTATTTTGCACTTGCTCCACATCACTCCTCTCCTTGATGGCTCATGAGTGGCTGAGCAGACTGAGTCTTTGTTAAAGTAATCAACAAATATTTTCAGGACAAATTGCTGACTTCTCTGTGGGACAAGGACACATCTGTTTCATTGCATGTACATTTAAACAGCTTTGATTTTTCTTTTTTGCCGACCAGCCAGCCAGACTGCCTATCTGCTCTGATTCAGTTGTTGATATGATGGTTGAGGTTACTGAGTTTAAGTCATTATTTTGGCTCAGCCTGTCGGCACTGCCTGCCTGCTGAGATCCTGGCAAGGTAGCGCGTGGGCGTGTGTGCGAGCAAGTGTGTGCACGGTTACGTCTTTGCAACCATGTTTGTAACCATGTTTGTGTCTTGTGTATTTGTCTGTATTGAGTACATGCGCGCCTGTACTTTATTCATGTGTGTGGGCGTTTGTGTGGGCAGAGCGTTAAAGCTGACACTGAACAGACAACCTGAGGACATATTTATGAGGTTTCTTTCTTCCGACACTAACCAGCAAATATTAACCTGATGCACTCTCAGCACCTTAAGCTGCAAAACACACAGAACCCACATTTTCAAAATTTCTTTCTCATCTGAGTAATGCACTGATAATTCTGTTATGGAAGAGTAGTGCACAGAGAAAATGGGAGGAGGACTAGGTCAAACTGCATCAATATTGCTGTCAGGTGGTTTCATCATGACAGAGATATCATCCAGCTCCCATCTAATGGATGTATATCTGTGTGGGCCTCGAACCGAATAAGCTCATCGATTTGGAAACTCAGCACTGATCACCATGTGAAATTATTCTGGTTGGTGTGCTTTAAATGCACTCGTACTAAGTATTTATTCATTAAAAAGAAGTGTTTTGTGAATACTGACTGATAAAAGTCAGTGATTTGTGATTCCATAAAGACAATGAAACAGACTTGTAGTTCTTGAGTCCAGGTCTCAGGCACAAGTCCGACTCGCGGCAGCTGTTGTTGAAATAATGGTATTAAATACTGATATTATATAAAGATAAATGAATATTTTAGAAAGCAGTAAGCTTCACGTGGAAACCCATAAAAGCAGGAAGCCCAGAGCCAGTAGAAGAGCATAACATGTGGCAGCATGCAATAAGAACATTTCTATCGTTCATCACACTCAAACAAACGCTTTACTACTACAAAAACTCCAGTTACAGTTACCTTGCTGTTTACTGTTACCGTGGCAACGTTAACACATACTGTATGTCACGTGTCGTCACTGAGGTCGAGTCTATGATCTGTAGGTGTTAACGCACTGTACCTGCATCCTGCTCAGATTTTAGTGAAGGTTTGGAAAAGTCAAAACTGAAGAGTGTTCTTGCCCCTCTGCTCTGCAGAAAGAGCTGGAAACAAACTCTTTTACTGTTGTAATATGCTTTGAATTCCTGGTTAAATCCTTAGAAATAAAGGTCCCATGAAGTTTAAATCTGGTTTTACCTCGGCATACTTAAACAGACGAGCACTGAACATCAAATCCTATTGTGATCTAAATTTCAAAACTTAAATATTCAGCTGAAACACGATCCCGACCAGACCACTTTCTGCTGGACTCTGTGGCTGCAGCTCAGTTGACTTGTGGAGACGAAGAAGGAAAACCAGTTTGTCTTCAGGACTGAAAATGTATTTTTCTTCACTCCAGACTGTTTCTCCAACCTTCGAAAGTTTCTAGAAGACTTCTCTCAGCAGCTGACACTCAAAGGAGGCGTAGCTTCACGGTAAACCAACCAATCAGCGCACAGCTCATTCATCAGGGCAACAACCAATCAGAGCGTAGCCTAGTAAATCATTGATGAACACACCTAAACAGCTTTTTCTTGTGACAGAGAGAATCACAGAGATTTGAGGAGGTGGGTAAAATTGCACATAGACAACATTACTTTCCCTATTTAGAGACCTCAGAAAGTAAATGTTATTGGTCAATTAATGCAGTTAATAGGATGTTTAAATCTGCAATACAAGTTAAAATCATTTAAAAGAAATGACTAGATCTGTGGCGGCTCATGTCTTTATAGTCTTTGTGTGTGTCATCACCTGTAGGTTTTCAGAAGTCCAAGTCTCTTTTTCCTCCGCCATGTTTTAAATTTTAGCAGAATTTGGACTATTTTCTTCACCACCGTCACTTTAAATAGACTGATGAGCTCAGAAACCATTGCACTACATCCAGTACGTGTGTGTGCCTTGTGCTCTTACTTTTAAATGTTTTTTTAATTGACTTTATCTTAGCTTTCTTTTACATGCCCTTATTTGTATTTTTTTTCTATTTTGCCTTTAATGTTTAAAGATTTTATCTATTCACCAAGGCTCTGAGATGGTGCAGTCTTGATTCTCTGTAAACGCTATATGTGGTAGAATTAACAATAAAACAGACTTTGACTCTGATTTATCTTATGCAAACAAATGATGCTAATTAATATTGCTTTGCATTCGTTCTGATAAAATCTGTCCAAACAACCTAATCCCAAGTATCACTAGTGAAATGATGACTGAAACGAGCGCTGCCAGCTGCTGCTGGGAAACCTCGTTACTCGATCTGCAAGCTAGGAGCTGCAAAGTTGCCAGCAATCGTTCACATTGGAACCTTCTGTTTCAAATGTCATTTCGTTGATGACATCAGAAACGGCTGCTGCATTTAGCTGATGCATGGTTGGCACAAGCTACCTGCTGCTTAGCTAAGGTTTGTCGCTGTGGTTGGTTACTACAATTATTTGAGGATAGTGTTGAGGAGTTCAGAAGCTAGCAAGATAGCATGAAGCGCCTAGTATCAAACATGACATTTGACCAGGTATCGAAACAATGGACCCCAACCTGGGGGGATCGCCGGCGAAGAAGTGTGTACACGGACGCGATGATGTAAGTGGTGTAGGTTTCTGGAGCTCCTCTGCTCGCTGGCAGCCATGACTTTCTTGTCAGAAAGACGTCGTTGGTGTAGACACTTGTCACTCAAACATGTCTGACCAATGGGAAAGCATCCAACCCACCCCGGGATGGATGTTTGTGTCAAAATTATTCAGTCAAAAAAAAAAAAATTCTAATCTTTTTTCACTTCAATCGAAAAAAATCAATATAAATTTTTTTTCAATTCTGATTTTGCATTTGAAGAGTTTTTTTCTTTGATTGAAGATATTACTTTTTTGATTGAAGCAACTTTTTGGGATTGAATAATACAGACACAAATGTCCTACCCATACTATGGTCCAAACACAAAAAAGATTACTTCAATAAAAAAAAAGTATTTTCAATTTAAAAACACTTCACTTGAATCAAAGAAAACATTTTCAATCAAATAAAAACATTGTTCAAATGTTTTTTTGCATTCAAACACTTTTTTCTTTGATTGAAAAGGTTTTGTTTTTTTTATTGAAGCAAATGTTTTGTTATTGAAAATATTTTTTTTTGTTTGAAGCAACGTTTTTTCTGATTGAATAATAAAGAACCAAATCTACCTTCATAATTTTGACCCATTTTACAGTTCATTGGGCAAACAATCAAGGTTCAAGGAATCTTTATTATCCCCAATGGGGTAATTTGGTCTGCAACAAGCAGTCATTCACTACAACAATCATACAAAACAACATTGACAAGAAAAACATAACAGAATAAAAAGAGTGTTTAAATCTGTTTGTCCTGCATTTTGGCAGGACAAACCTCTGCCCTGACAGAAGCAGCAGGAACTCATGAGCTAGAGGGTGGCTCTGATCCATCATGATCCTGATGGATCAGAGCCACCCTCTGGCTCATGAGTTCCTGCTGGCCTTGCAAAGGACTCTGGTTTGATACAGAGCAGAGAGATCATTCCGATTAATCCCTGCAATTTTCACACATTGTTTTACAATCCCCTGCAGTCTGTTTTTATTTTTAAGAGTAAGGGAACCGTAGCAACAAATAAAACAGAATGTTTAAAGGGATTTAATAAAACACGAGTAAAACATTTTCATAAAAGTACTATCAACATT
>JBAMYA010003165.1:0-18274 GCA_037176975.1 Arrhamphus sclerolepis | reverse complement strand
TTCACCAAGCTTTCGGTCTATCAACCTTCATCAGGGCATTGCAATGCCCTTGAGATCTCAAATTAATTATCTCGTTAAGAAAACAGAAAACGGAAGAAAAAATAACTCGCTATCACGGAAAAACGTGAGAGATAAAATGTATGCATGTATGACCCTTTAGGGCTTCCGTACAGAGCTATGCAGAGTGCAAAGGCTGCAACCGTTGGCTGTAACACAACAGCTTTGTCCAAACATGACAATAAGGTGCTTTATTTACAAAGATCAACTAAAACATTACTTTTGCAAACAAACAAACAAACAAAAAACAAAGAAATGTAATTTAACCCTGCCCAGAAGTAGAGTTGACATCTTTGGGGTCAGAGACATCACAGATGGACTATGACATGTTTAAAATCTGTATCCCCAAAATAAATAATAATAATGATAATGAAAAAAAACATACAAACTAGTAACCTAGTTTGTTTGTTTTCTTGTGTATGGAGTATCCTGACAATACAGAGCCAGGGTTTGTCGTGAAAATAGGATTGTATCTGTGCCCAAGTACATTTTTTAGTTTTTAGAGGAACGTGACCTCTTTTCTAAGAATGTTCATGCACTTGTCAACAAGATGATACAAAGCCACACACTGTACACATTACAAAAACATGGCTGAGGAAGAAGAGGGTACTGGTATTGGAGTGGACTGGAGACATTCCCGACCGGGATAAATGTGACAACCTTTCACTGTAACACAGGTTTTCAGGAAGAATCGGCCAAAACAACAACTGAAACATTCCATCTCTTGGTATCATCAATGCCGGAATATTTTAAGCATATTTTCAGCATTACCATCCAAACTTCTTGTATGCAAAACTGGATATCCTGAAAGTTAACAAAATCAAACAATTTTAATCAGACAAAACATACATTATCTTGGGTTTCTCAAAGGCTGCAAGAATTTTATTTTGCATAGCATTCCAACCTCTCTGGAATCACCTTTTTAGGAATCACCTTTTTTAGTAACGGTGCTATACAGCAATTTGGGCCGTGCAGAGCCTAATTTGCATAGATTAACATTTTCAAATTCTGTGATTTTTAATTAAATAAATGTGCAGCTGAGTGCTGTTTGTGACTCCAGAGCATATGTGTTATTTTACATCAAATTGAGGCTGTACATATCTCAGAGGTTGCTGGAGAATCTAACTAGTTCCCAATGTCTGTTGGTGCTCCAGGTGACAGAAAAGGATTTAGACCACTGAGACAAAAGCAACTTATGACAGAGTGGCTGAACAGGTGAGCAAATGTGTTATACCAACTGTGAAGAATGTTGGGTTCAAAGCAAACCACAGAGTGATGCTGAAAAAATGGCACTGGGTCGTGGGAGTAGGGGCAGCCGTCTCTGGACAGTAGTAAAAGGAATTTTCCAGTACATCTAGCTGTCTGACCCTGCCTTGCAGTCACATCCTGTGGATCAGTTACAGGTTGATGGTTTTATACTCTCACTTCTCCACCAGGCTAAAAGAGTAGAGATTACATCACTTGGTATCCATAGTAACAAATATGGTAACTATGCATATGAGCCAATATTAATATTTAAATATTAGCTTCAGCAGTTTTAAACATGTATTCTAATCAAATCAACAGATAAAAACAAGGTATATGTATAGATATATGCTGCATACTCATCAGGTAAATATAACTATGCTATAACTATGCTATGCTATCATGGCACAATGCATTATGGGCTGTAGTATCCTGGGTAGGCTGGTGAATTTGATCAGAATTAGAAATCATGCAGATACTTCTTGAATGCTGCAGATTGTACAGTTGTCCACATACTGCATACTATGTACTACAATTAGTCAAAATCACCATGCACTAGTGACATTCACTTTAAAAACGGTCCAAGTTTGAAATTGGACCCATGATATGGTTAACTTAACTTTGCATTAGGACAGTAAACGAGTAGGCCCAAAACAACAGCAGATGAAAGGAATAGTGTAGTCTGCTTTGTCAGTACAAGCAACAAAATGTGAGCTCCATTGTTATAACGTCAATATGAACTCCAGCACAGTGTTGCCAACTTAGCTCAATTTTATATTTGGTATGTACTCAGACCCCTGCAGCAACTCTTTAAAAAAAAGCAAAAAACATATATATGTGTATATATATATATATACTATATATATATATAGAAGACAGGCAGTGATGGATGTGGTCTGTGTAGTCTGAAGGTGAATGTGGTGTTTGTGAGGTATACTGTGGTGTATATGTACATGAATGTGTGGAGGACTTGTGGAGACTACGAGAAAACACGTATCAATACTTTTATCAATTAGCAGCAGGTGCTGCCATGGGCTCCTCCCTATTTCCAAAGCACCCAGAGCAGACATTCTAGCCCAGCTGCTGTCAGAGCAGATGTTCACAAGGCGTTGCCTTTTGAGCATAATTTGGAAAAAGCTGCTAAAAAAAAGGAAATATATATTTTTAATATATTCTTTTCTCATTTGTAGTGCTAAAAATATTTGAAGTGCTTCTAGTTTTCTTTCCTGTAGTGTCAATTTCAATTACGTGGATGTGATTAATTATGCAAAATTAGATGATGATATCATATAGCAACTTTTAGAACAACCAATAGCTACTTTCCTTATTGAGAAGTTGGCGACACATAGTCCATGAGTTTTAAAAGAACATTTTTATTAAGTTAACAGATCTCAGTAAAAGCAAGCACACCAGAACCAGTGAGAGGATGTTATTTAGTCATATAATGAAAATGATTTGAAAAATGATTTAAAATACAAACATGAGCCACCAGTGAGGGGAATTCACGATTACAAGCTGAGGCTGAGATAGCATACATGTCTGAAGCAATGCATACTGGGTAACAAATAAGAGCCTGCTTCAATGCTAAATGTCAGTCAGATGTTCTGCTGAATCACATACTGCTCCTACTGAATTTCTCAGATGGAGAAAAATTGACCTTCAGCTCTACTTTGAGCTCATATAACAAACTCTAGTTTACAAAAGTTCATGCTTGTTATTTTTACCACGATAAAGGTTCTTTTTTTTTTCTTTTTTTTATGCTTCACCAGCCACTAGTCACAATGGATCCCTCTGTGTTTCATAAACTGTAACCACATCACCACATAGAAGATTCCTGCCATCACTCTCCAGACCTTGGAAGAGCTCAACAGAAGCCTGAAAGAACTGATTGGGAACATGAGCCAACTGAAAAACAACGCTGTACATGTGACAAAATGAGACAATGGAAAAGAATTAATCACAGGACTCCTAAAACTATTCTCCCCCACATAAAGGTTTGACCTTCGGGTGTAATTTATATTCATAAGGGCACGCTGTGGGGTTACATCAGTCTTTATTACTGGAGGCCAGTAAGGAAAAGACAATCAACTAAAAAAGTGATGAGCAAAAGATGAAGAGCTTAAAAAGATCTGAGACTGTTAAAACTACGTTTTAAATGTCAGATGTAGGACACATAAAATCACAACTTCCGTTTTTAATTTCAGGAAAAGGTGACTTTATGTTATCAGATGTGTTGCTGTTTACACAGTATTTCTATTATTATCAGAACTATTTGAGAGTATTCTCCTCTATTTGCCTGCTTAATTAGCTATATCAAACTTTATTTGCATAAAAATAATCACCTACAAGAGTCAGCAAACCCTTTCAATCCTTTCATTTGTGTTCCATTAAGTACTGAAATAAATAAATAAATAAATAAATAAATCACTCAGGCAACGCTAAGTACATCCTTACTCCCACCTCAGAATTTAAGAGGATATTGCTACTAATCACCAGGCCTTGATAAAGTGATCGTTGGCAGGTATGTAGATACAATTTAGGTTGGAGCAGATGTTTTGGTTGTTTGCAGGTGTGGAGCATTCAGGTAAGTGATAATACAAAGGCAATCAAGGAAAGAAATAAGCGTGTGTATGTGTATACATACATATATACATAATAATTTTAATTTCAACTTACATTAACAGACAGACAGGACCAAAGACATAAATTAAAAGATCAAAAATTTTGTACCATTTATTTTGTTAAAAATCTGTCCTCTTTCTTCCTTCAAGCAGCTGAGTTGACGCAGGTGTAACATTTGTGACTGTGGACACAAACTGAATAGAAAAGATTCTACGTGATTCAGAATTGGGAAGAAAATGTTTCAAGGGAGAACACAGATGTCCTTGCTCCTGTTGTTGACTTCTTGAAAATATCAAGGCATTTCCTTGACAAATTTGGGTTGTCATTAGATCAATGGCATACATGCAGTACAGTGTCCTGTGGTGAGATTCATGCCAGGTGAGGCACTGACTCCATCAGAATCAGATTTACAAATATTTGAACCCAACAGAGTAGATTATTCACCATTTGATCAGCAGCAGTTAATGGGTTATGTTTTGTATCTCATATCAGCATTTTTTACACATACAAACTGTAGCCCATGTGATGCACCATTCATTAAAATTTTTTTATTAAGGTCTTGCCCTAACTTATAAATGAAGTTGATCCTTCTGGACAATTTTTTATTTATTTATTTTTTGTGGAAGTCTTCCTTGTTTTCTCTCAGTTGTAAAAATCTATCGTCTCCTTGATCATTGACACTTGCTCTGCAGCGGAGTAGAGTCTCTCGGCTCACAACTGCCCCCTACCATGAGGTGAGGTGAGGCAGGAGAACTGCAGCCTCACCTAGTGCCTCTTCAATGCCGTTGTAAGCACACAAAACAGGTTACACACATATATTATACAAATCAGCTAAACTATGGAAAGTGAGGGGGGCATATATTAAAAGTGTTTAAAACATTTGATTGGCGACATACAGAGAGACAGTAACACGCTCTCATTTTACGGCAGAGCACAGTTTGTGAGGGGTTGTGCAATCCAAGATGAGGCTCAGCTTGCTGCTGCCTCACCTACTGTCACTCATACAGTACTAATCTTAATTACAGAGCGCACAGCTCTAACTCTCACCAAGCTGAGGTCTCCTGCTAGGGAACTGTCATGCCCACTCGCTGCAGATGTGGAAAATGTTGTTGTGACAAGTCTCTGCCACTCAGGGTTTATCCAGCCAACACAAAACACACAAGATCCCTGTGTTGAGATTGAACCAATTAAGGATAGATGCTACTGTTTCAGTGGCGACTTCTGGATGGCTTTGTTTCTTTCACTGAACTGCGGTCCAAGCGTACTTCTAATAAATAGAGAGACTCGATAAGTAAATCCACTGCAGCTGTGCCAGTCTCTCTATCAGTCTCTCTTTGGTGTCATTCCTGGTGCCACTGCTCCACACCTCCCCTGCTGAGCAGAAAACCCACCCCAGAAGCACAGTTATCCTCAAGCTCAATGACTTCTTTTGCTCATGCACCAAATGAGGAGAATTCCTTGGAGTTCTGACAGTGATGTCATATCATGTTCCCAGAGATTCCATGACGTCACAACAAGGGCCTCTCCCAGTCCACCCATCAACGGGCTAATGCAAACCATGACCGCTCTCTGGTGTGACTTCATAAGCCAGGGAGATGAGTGTCGCCCATAGATCAGAGCTTATTAAAGCTGAGAGAAGATCTGATATTATGGAGGTCTCTTTTTTTCTGTAACATTTCTCTTTGAGGAAATTCTATAAAGGTAGAAAATGTCTCAACTCCCTCATGCAATCATGAATATCTTGAGGCATAAAGTCACACACAGACAAAATGACCAGTTCTATGGTTACTTAAGCTATTGTGTTTCTTCAAATGATGCTGCTAAATGATTTCACTGCATATCTCAGCACAGCAAATCTATACAAATAAAAATGGTTTGATTTCTCAGTTAACTTCCTGCAGTTCTCTCTTCAGACTCTTTTTCTGGACCATGGGCATACTGACCTTCAGTCACTTTGAGAAGATCCCTGACAACCTTATTGAGAAAGTGAATATGGATGAACTATATGATGATTGCACTGCTGCAAATACCATGCTGAACTGGCTCAAACATGATGCAAAAGATGAATGTTTAGTCTAAAGATGTGGAAGAGAGGCGTGTGGCACTGGATCTCGAAAGACTCCAGAATGACCAGTAAGTGTAGTGGAAGATGCATTCATGAGAAGTGAGTTTCTAACTTCTTGCAACTTTGTCCAGATCTATAAATTCACAAATTTAGTCATTGCTGTAAGAAGTGACAAGAAATATACATGAAAACAGAAGTAACCAAGTGAGGAAGAAGGAAGGCTGTTTAGCCTTTAGGTCATTCGCTCCACACAGGAGAGAAAATGTTTTTATCAATAAAGTGCTTCAGACTACAATTATGGAAACGTGAAATGCGTCCACAACTAAAACAGACATACAAACTACCAATATTTGTAAGTAAATTTATGGAAATAAAAGCAACTCAAACTCGCTTATGACAAGCCCACATGGAAACCATGGTCAGTGTTTACTAAGTGAAGTTATCCAGACGCTAGCTATAAAATACAGCGATCTAAAATAACAGCAAACAGAGGCAGCAAAGAAAGTGAAGTGGGTCTTGTAAGAAGATGCAAGAAATACAGAGTGTGATTAGTAAGATCACTTACTTGAGTCAGTACTTAACCAGTGGAAACTCGCTGGTGTGAGATGAGACTGAGGGCTGCGACTCGGATAGCGCCCTAGCCTTGCAACTATTGGATTAGCAAGTCATATTTTTCTTTGCTTCCCTCCTCCAGTGTGTTGGACTTTAGTAATACAGCCCTCTATCAACCAAAGTTCTTTGTTTGCTCACTGGTTCATAGTTTATTTTGTAATAAAAGGCAGGAGAAGGGGCGACAATATTTTTATGATGGTAACAGACAATTGTGCTTCTCAGCCAGAGAAGGTGCTAAAGATCCCAGTCTTACATAGTGTTACTTTAAGAGAGGTGAGCATGAGTAAATAAATGACAGTAGTATTGCTACTAAAAATTCAGGTCAAATGTGACTCATGTCAAGTTAAAATATTTATTTATTTAGCAGAACAGAGTTTTTTTTTTAAAGTGTATCCTTTTAAAGTATTTTAAGCTACCTAAATGAGTTTAAAAAAAATAACATGATCACATGGAATTAAAGTGACCACACCACAGAAAAGATCAGGCTTTGTTAACAGAACAGCAGATGCAGAACTGGCTAAATATGGAAGATAAAACTAGAAACAGTAAATGTCCTATCAAAACAAAGTTCTCCAGCTGGCACCTCAGAGGCAGTTTAACTGCAGTGGTGGATTTAACATACTAGCATTGAACAATGGATGATGACAAAAGAGCGGATGACAAAACCACTCTATTAAACCCATTCTGAGACATTCTGATGGGAATGTTAAAGTCTGAGGGAATCTGGAGCTGGATGCCTGCAGTGACAAGACACCAACAGAAGAAGCAACCTAAACCAAACACCAAATAATAAACAATTCTGCCACAGACATTTTTCATAGACTCATTCTCACATTCAAATCATAATAATAAAATTACAATTTGTCAAAAAGTGGTCAAAAATCAAAAAGGGCACGTGAAATAAAGTAGTTTGTAAAGCTTTATGGTTTCATAGGCTTTGGAGCCTACAAGTATCTAATGACCTGAAAACATCATCTTCAACGTTCACTTTTCTTTTTTTTTTTTTTTTTTTTTTACCTTTTAGAAGAAAATAGTAAGAAGAAGAATTTTAGAAACTGCAAAATGTAATTCTTACACAAAACTACCAGATAATCCCTTCTCTACTTATAAACCTAAACTAAAACATGGCTAATATTCACCTGATTTTTTTTTATTTGTCTTTATTTTTTTGTTGAAGCATTCTTCTTTCCGTTATTGCATAGGCATTACTTGTGACTTGCATTCTACCTCTATATCTGGTGTAACTGCTTTAAATGAGGGATTTGGTTTCCAGTTTCAACAAGTGAAAGCCCCTTCATTATTTCCAGGGCCAAGGTGACAGAACTTAGTGGTTCTGCACACTCATCATAAGAAAGATTATGAGAAAATCAACAGGTTTCACTCTGCTCCCTGTATCTTACAAAATATTAGTTCTTAATGTTTTTCTTAATAAGAACACTTATTTACCTTTAACAAACTGCTGTTTCACATGTGAAAATATTCATATTCAGAAGTGACCCTCACCTCCAATATCCGGTCTCAGTTTCTTATCATATTCTTTGAGAAGATTATTGAGTATTTCCGTGGCGTCTGTTTGCTGGGATTTAGGAGCCAGCATCTGGTTCACAGTGACATCGTCGTAGTCCTCCTCGTACACGACCGACAGGGAGCTGGAGAGGCAAAATTAACAAAACAAAGACACTGGTTTAAAACAAGAGGTGCAGTGCAGACTGCGGCGTGCAGAGCGGTCGTCTTCGCAGGTACTTAGAGCCAGACATAAAGTTTCTTTAGGACATCACTGCGTGCATTTGGAATCAGAATTAACACATGTATTCTATGTTATGTATTATTTGTGCATGACATGTTAAACTTAAGGTTGCCGCTCACCAGGTATAAAGGACCGACAGAAGTAAGACATAAGTCAGTAAATTGGACGTCATGTTTCTCGCAGGAGGACAAGAGGTTCCCAATGTGTCTGTGGACGGTGCGTTTGAGCCTGCAGGCGACGGTCACAGCTGCTCAGAGGACGCAGAGAGAAACATAGTTGGGAATCCCATAGAAATGTCTGCCCTTCTTAAATCCCTTCGTTTCCCAGCAGATCCATCCTCCGTGGTCGCTATTTTAAAACCGAAAAAGCTGTTTGTCCTCAGTAACGACCGCAAGTTCCCGGTTTTCGGACGCTGCTGCTCTTTTACGCAGGTGCGCGCACTCGCTGCGTCTCCAGGAGCCTCTAATTCATCCAAAACTCCTCTGTGGAAAAGTGTGCGTCACTCAAGAGTCGTTACGCCTGCGAGAAAATAATCTTTCTTGACCTTCATCTTTCTTCCCTCCCATTTAATTGCGCCAAATGTCCCAATGTCGTGCAGGCACATGCAGGAAAACACATACACCAGTTAACTAAAGATGCAACAGTATTTATGTGTTTGTTTGTTTTTGTTTTTTTGATCAGTGATATTCGATTTATAAAATATTCTTCTCCATGGGGCTACAACAAACATTTGCCTTTCATAAATTTTTTTTAGTTATTAAGATGGAAAAAATAGATAAATAAATAAAAATAAACTGACCATGGAAGTAATGCAGATTAACATTATTACATCTGGGAGTTCGCAGAGAGGCTGGAAGCACAAAGATGCGGTGGACCTGGGGATTTTTTTTAAAATAATTTTTGTTTGCAAAGTAACCTAAGGACTTAATAAAAATAATAAAATAAAAAAGCTGTGGTTGTGGCTGCAGAGATACTGCTCCTTCTTTAGTTATGTCCTTGCACCTTCTTTCATAGCAGCTGGTTTTACTGGGTGGAGTTAGCATCTTCACCTCTCTTCTTTTCTGAAATACAGATTTATGCTTGCCACTTCTGAGGGGCAACAAATACAGCAAGATGCAAAACCGAGGGGCGATAAATATGAGGAAATATAACTTTGATCTGGAAGACTGCATGTTTTATCAGGGGAGGAAGGGAGAGAGCTAGATATGTGTGTTTTGTATTTTGCTCAAATATCAGTGGATATAAGGACACCTAAGAATTTCTTACCCTGCCTTTAAGAGATTGAACAAAAATATGGTATAGTTAATTAAGAATTGTCATCTCAAACATCTCAAATGTGTAATCTCTGGATCTGGAGGTACTTTGTTTAGAATGGCTGCATGAACCATTTAAGAATTATAGCCATCTCAAACAAAGTACAGCCATTTTCAGAACCTCCAAAGTATTTGGATAAAGTGACATAACTTCAAATATAACCATAAAGTTTTGTCATCAGTAACTGAAAAGCATTCTCTACTGGGTTGAGACATGATTTGTTCATTTAAGAATATTTCATTACTTTGTCTTCAAAAAGCCTTGAGTTGCTTTTGCAGTATGTTTATGGTAATTATCATTCTGCATTGTGAAGCGCCGTCCTCCTCTGTTCAGGAGGGCTAGGGTTAGGGTCTGTTGTGGAGTTTTTCATCATCAAGAAAAGGATTCTATGATCATTCACTTTACTTGTCTTCAATGGTCTTCAGGGCTTTTGATGCTATTGAGCTCACCGGTGCATTTCTCATCTGTCATTTCAAGAATAAACCAAACTGTTGATTTGGCCACACCTAATGGTTTTTGCTATCTTTGTGATAGATTTGTGGTGTCTTTTCAGCCTCATAATTGCATTAAAACAGCTACCAAATGAAACTCAAAACATTATGCATTATACATTATATAGTAGTAGTTGTAGTAGCAGTAGTAGTCAACAGGTATGCCACAGCTTATTTTTTAAGTAATAATAGTTGCATTAATTATTTTGTTAACTTAGTTGTGGTAGCTCTCACAGGTCACACAACTTTCTAGCTCTTATCAGATGCTATTTTAGGCACGTACATGAAAAAGTCCTTTGAAAGCTTTCAGGCAACCTGCAGTCTACAAGCACTTTTCCAGCTGTATTTGTCATAATCAATTATGCTTCTTATCCTGGTGATTAATTAAGTGAGTGAATTGAGAGTGATTAAATTCTTGCACCTCTATACAGCTGAATGACTTATAAGGTGTTTGAAATAGATCTGAGTCTCCAGTATGGGTGAGGTCCAAACACCCCTATATTTAACATCTACTGTTCCACTCTCCGTGCCTTATGTATACTCACTTATTTCAAACTCTTACACATTTCAGAACATACCAGCTTTGTATCTCTACCAAGATAACCCAGATGGCACCATTTTAATATATTTAATTTTGGAAAAGCTCTCTCCAGAGCCTCAGATATTACAGAGCACACCTGATTTCATGGGCTAATTAGGACACTTCATGACTAATAAAGTGTTTAATGCATGTTAAATTAGTGGTGTGCATCTTTACAGAAAAACTATGAACAATTGCATAGTTGTCTACAGAAAATGGCATCAATTGCCCTAGCTGGAAATTGGATTTTCTTCGGACACAGTTTTGAGACTGAGCTTTCAATGGTCCCTCAAGGATCAGCTAGAATTTTTCTTCAGTGAATATTGCCACTACCCCTAGGCCCTTCATGGCTTTGATTTCAGTTGCAGCTTAGCAGGAGAACAGCACTTGAGCGGTAGGAACACAAAGACAAATAACTGTCAGCTCCTTGCAGATCCCAAGCACCATCGTGTCTCATTGTTTTGTTTGGGCTTCACAGGAACACACATGGTAAACCGTGTTCCCTTTCATTGCACCATGTGAGGGTACAGTAACAACAGCCTCACGACTCACAAGGCTCTACTCAGCAACAAGTTTAATTCTGGGTGATGGTCTGACAGCCTGTCTCACTGCTCCACTGTCATCCTCTGGTGGTGAAAAAGAGAAATGCACACACTAGAAACTGAGCGTCATGATGCTGAAACAAGAACTCTGCAACACAAAAACATGATGCAAATATTATCATGCTAGTCCTTACCATGGCAAAATACATTTGTTTTTAGATGGATGTGAATATGTGCGCTCACAACAGATATCAATTTAATGGAGATGCAGTTTCCAGTTTTATATCAGAATAAATTATCTGTTCTTTTGCACCATTACCCTAATTTGTGGAGTTAGCGGCCCTGCATATTTAAAAGCTGCTTCGACACACTGTGCATGTTAATATTCACCTCAGAGTGTGGTTGTTTGATGAATTCATTCCCTGACATGCCTTTTTTAAACTTAAAAAACGCACACACACTTTAAGCAAAATTAAAAAAAACAAAACTGTCCATGGTCATTCAAATTTACAATCCAGACCCAAAGAGGCATACAGGGACTTCAGAAATGTTTATAGTCACAGACATTAAGTTGCTTTTTCAACACTGACGTTTACTCTCATTTGGTCACTTAGTTGCCTCTGTAATGATGTCCACTGCGGTTGTGAGCTAGCTTTAATCGTGAGTGACTTGTGATATAATGAAATAAAGTGAGAACTAGTGGATGCTTTCAAAAATCATCATACATTCCTCCAAATTAAATTAAAACTGATGTTTTGACAAAAAACAAAACAAAAAAATTGTATTGCTTTAAGCTAATACATTTTGATACATATCAAGGAAGAAAAAAAAGATAAAACTAAACAACAACAAGAATAAAATTAAACTGTTGTCATGTCAAATACAGAATTTAACCATAAAGGCCTTTTGAATGTTTTGGCAGGTGTTTACATGTTTACAAGTCTGTTTTTCTGTCAAATTTCAAATCGAACTTTTGGTGTTGTAAACATGACTTTTTAGGAACAAATTGAAGAAGCTGAAGCAGAATAATTAGTTCTAACTTTCAAATGACTTGTTTTAGTCTTTTTTTAATAGTGTTTTTGTGTGCAATGATGCTTCTTCCTCCTGACTCTCCTTTAACAATGTCAGATTTTTGGATTTGCTGAACATTGTTATCATAAGGGCTTTTTTTCACAATCACTTTGCAACAATTTCAAGAAATGTTATTTTTGACAAGGCTTTTATTATATACATTTAATTCAAAGACTTGGGAATCCTAATTTAGTAATGAAAGCTGTGATTTAAATTTTGTGATTTGGTGTTCTATGAAAACAAGAGGAATTGAAATAATAAATATAGCGTTTTTTGTTTTTGTTTTTTTTTGTTGTTTTTTTCAGTTTGAAGCTAAATGTATTCTGACCAAGGCAGTATGTTGATGGCTGATTGATAAGGCCAGCTGCATACCAAATCCTACTCTTGTATATTACAAATAACAGTCAGCGTTGCTCCATTGGAGAACCTCATATGGAAAGTGTTCATTCAACAACTCTGATCAAAAAAATCATATGTCGAGAGCCACTTCCATGAGCGTAGATGTTGAGTGTACATATAAAGTACAGATTGCTGTACAAATGCACTTTTTCTGACTAAGCACTTTTGCTAACATGTTTTTGCTAGTAACACAATTAAACACAATTAAACACCAATGTCCAGCCATCATATTGTTCAGGAAGGAGACGGGTTCTGCATCCCAGGGATGAATACGCTATGGTGCAAAATGTGTTTATCAACCCCAGAAAAAGAGCTGAACACCATGTCAAGTTGCTGACTGAAGCTGATAGAGTGTCATTATCATCAGTAAAATAAGTCCTGTGCCGACATGGGCTGAAAAACTACTTAGACAGGAATAAGCCATTACTTCAAAAGCAATGATGACATGCACACAGAGTTCTACATATTTTGGCTATAAAGGACAAAAGCTTCAAAAATCACAGGCTACATGGAGTTAGAAAAAAGCATAGCACTGCTGATGTACCTCTGTTCCACCTTGGGAGGTACTAACAGCAGGAACAGAATGGAATCAATCCATCGCAGGGACAGCGAGAGATGATGGCAGTTTTCAGATTCACTATTAGAGCACCTGACCCAAATGTCAAGGGACCAGCAGACTGAAGGTTTCAGCAATGGTGGATGATCTGTTTGTGTGTAATGCATGAACAGTTGGTAGGTGTCTTTCCAGTGCTGCTCTAGGCTGAACATTGCTAATTGTAATGTAAGAATCATATGATTACGGGCAGTATGGTGGCTTGGTGGTTAACACTGTTGCCTCACAGCAAGAAGGTTCCACAGGGTCCTTTCTTTGTGGAGTTTGCATGTGCTTGCATGGATTCTCTCCAGGTACTCCAGCTTCCTCCCACAGTCCAAAGACATGCACGTTGGTACTCCTACATTACCCTTAGGTATGAGTGTGAATGGTTGTCTGTCTACATGTGGCCCTGTGATGGACTGGTGACCTGTCCAGGGTGTATCCCTGCCTTTCGCCCAGAGAGATCTGGGATAGGCTCCAGCAGACAAACCCTGTGACCCTGCACATGAATATACAGGTATAGATGATGGATGGATGGATGGATGGAATCTCATGATGAACAGGTGCAGCCACAGGCAGAAAAGACAGCAGTGATTACAGCCTGTCCATGACCTAACACCAAAAAGGCTGGTCGGTTATTATGAGCGTTTCATTCTGAACTTTGCTGAACTTTGCCAGATCTGGTTCAGTGGACGGAGCAGTGCCAGGTAACGTTTTTAACGTAAAACAGGCCATCTGTGGGGAGCTGCTGCTTCACATACCTAACTTCTCTCCTTCCTTTTGTCCTGCAGACTGATGTGTTGAGGGCTCGCGGCCATTTAGTCCCAGTAGGTCTGCCCTGTCAACTGCTCCGTACTATACCTCAGTCGGAAACTGTCAGAACGAGAGTCTAGGTATAGTATGGTGGAGAAGGAGTTTCTGGCAATCCTGTGGGCAGTTAATGTCCTCAGGTATTACCTCCTGGGATGTCCATTCACCCTCTGTTTGGACCATGACCCACTGCAGTGGCTGCACCGCATGACAGATGCTAACACCCAGATCACCCGGTGATATCTGGCTCTACAGCCTTTTAAGTTCAGGATGGTCCATAGACCAGGGGTGCAGATGGTGGTGACTGACTTCCTCTCTCATCCCTGAGGGGAGGTTGGTGTCAGCTCCCAGGCCAAAGTTGGGCGGTGGGGGTATGTGATGGCGGAGTGTGGTTCCGCTCAGCTGTAGCGGGAAGGTGATGCACTGATATATTAAACTATGAGGGTCTGAATGGCACACCTGTACTGCATATGCCAATGTCCCTCTATTTAAGTATCAGCAAGCTGGTTACAGGGGGCCAGGTCAGACACTGAGATAATATTAAGAGAAGAAAATCATTGGAATAAAAACCATACAAGTTGTCATTTTAAATAAACAACATGCTGAACATGTACCATGATGTATGCCTCTGTCTGTTTTGATATAAAACCTACCAGCATCAATTTGTTGCCAACATTTCCTGAAACTATCATTCTGTCTTTTAGTAAATCAGGTAGAAATTGGTTGGGTAAGAGTCAGCAAAGAGGTGCACTTTCTGATATCATGGAGCTTGTTTTGATCGTACCTTGGAGCTGGCTAAGAGAAGATGGCACTTTCTACCAAAGGCAAACTTTTTCTCTCAAGTCACGTACCATGATTGGTACTACTTGGTGCCATCAGTGACAGCTTAATTTGAGGTTGACAATGGGTGATCTGAATGGAAATACCAACTTAATGGTGGTAATTTCTTGAAAAATGGATGTGAGTCAGATATTGCCGCCACAGAGTCCCTCAAGATGGATTTAAAAGTCCACCAACTTTATGGACTGCGTGATCAGGCTGTGCATGAGTGTAATCAAAGGCAAAAGAGTATGTGCATGCTGTTGTTTCATCATGCAAGATTAAGCTGCTATTTAATCATATCAACTCCATGAGTGCATGTAGATATTAACCATAGGGTCATTTTTACATGCATTTACAGTATCCACTGTGTCTCTTTGTCAGCTATGATCTCTATGAGCTTACATTCATAAAATTACTTTCCTTTCCATAAATGCCATGGTACAACTGACATCATAAAGGTTTCCAATGTTTCATTATCATTGAGCTTTTTGACCACTCATAGCAGTAGGATGGAGTCAGTGAAGCTTTATTGGAGCCAGATACATTACAGTTAAGAAAAAAATTACATTTTTTTTTTCAATAGTGACACAAGCCTGTACATTTGTAATCCGCAAAGACATTTTCACAAGTTTAAATTAAGTCATTTAATATGGTTAGAAAGTAGCTCCTGTGCTTCCAGTGACAGAAAATGATCTTAAATAAATCATAGTATAACTTACTTGAAAAAGACTACCTCAAAAAGATGAAAGCCTTTATGTACACACACACACACACACAACAACAACAACAGTATTCGCACCATCCTTCAAGTATATGACCACATGTTGTGTCATACATGTCAGAGTCTGTCTTACTTTCCCTGTCACTCCACAGTTGTTTAGACACATCAAAAGAGGAGACGTTTGAAATATATATAGGATGTGGGTGGGTGCAAACACAAAATCCTGCTTGAGGATCATAGGCAGGAAAGGATTTTAGTACTGTTGCACTGCTGTTTTTATTGATTTCATTTACACTAGAAAAGCATCATGTTTGGTGCCTGATGGTATTGACAGCGGCAGCTGTACAAAGTTGATAAAGTTATGAAAAATAAATTAGACACAGTCCAGCTGGGTTTGGAATGTACATATTTTCTTTCATTTTTAATGTGCTTTTGAACAATTTATATTGTATGGGGGAGAAAAGGAAAAAAAGACTTCAAATGCTTATAACAAAATTTATTGTTGACTTGATGATGTCACAGTGTCAATTTTGAATTAACTATTTACAGTACAGAAACTGCAGAATGTGAATCACTACATCTATGGTGTAGCAATGATCCAGTCAATGAAAATGTCTGAAATAGAAAAATCAACAAAATAACTTTGGCCTAAACCAGCTGGAAATTAATGAGCTCTGAGTTGTTTTATGCGGTGAAAATTGCATCATTCTGAGGAGCAGTACCCGTAGTTCGCCATCAAAATTCCTCCCTGAGTCTGCAAACTGAAATTGCAGTGTACTGCGTTTAAGACTCCAACGACTCATGAGAACTTCACACCTCCACTTAAGAAATGCAGTCTATCCTTTAAGGAGAAAATTAGAATAAACAGCAGGATTCTGAATGCTGCAGCTGTAAATTAAGTTGATAAAATCAGACAAAAATGTAAAAGTGAAAAAAAAAAAAAACAACATGAAGATGCTGATTGTTAATCTCAGCCAAATGTTTTACAGCACACATAATTGCATTAGTTTAAATGAATTAGCACAGTTTTAAATTCACCAAATCAGAACTTGATGTCGGTAGTCGATATGAATTCATGCTTTCCCGAAGGAAACTCACAGGAATAGATCTTTTGTCAATTCCCCTGAGATCCACAATCACATGCAGTTTCAGCACATTGTTGTGTATTCAACATGAGATGACGTATCCCCATAAAGCTCTCATAGACAACCCCACTGCACACAGATCAATTAGACAACCACAATTCCCAGGACAGGCAGAGAAATTCATCACATCATTTTGCACGTTTGTTGCAAATCTAAATAAATGCTTTTACTGTATTTAGTCACTTGCTATGCTACATCTGCATTAAATAATGCATATATATCTTTGAACATTCAAGTAGAACTGTTCAGAGATTTTTTTTTTTCATTTTGTGGTTGTAGATGTGTATGTGGAATTTCATTTTGTTTATCTATGCTCAAGGCTCTCTGCAGTTAACAGTGCTCTATGCTTGTTATTGTGAGCAAAACGTCTTCTAGCTATGCATCTCCCTCTCCGTCTGTCTGTCTGTCTACACCGCTGTGAATCTGCTGATAAAAATGCTGCAGGATTCTGGGTTGGTTGGTATTTCTTGTCCTTGTTTATAACTATGTATATTTGCTTTTTGATGTTTGTTTTACAGACGGAGGGGGGGTAAGATGTTGTGATGGGGAAAGAGGAGTGAGTGAGTTAGGTCAGATAGTCTTAAAAAGACAAACATAACATTTCTCAACAAAGCTACAATCTTTTTTTTTTTTCTTTTGCTCTTCTTTTTTTCCTGTAGTAAGGAAATCATAATTGCTTTGTGGGTAGAATACTGGGAATCTTTTTTTCTATTTTTTTTTTTATTTGTGGTCACAGGCAAAGTATTAAAAATATGTCAACTCTCTGTAGTATTCTTCACATTTTGCCTATCACTACGTGCTGTAATAAGATGCAGCACACTTTCGATCAAGAAATAAATCTCTGTTTATGTAAAAGAAAACAACAAAACAAACAGAACATAAAACACATTTTTCTGGTGCAATAATGACAGCTAAAACTGCAATTTCATTTTTAAGTCAGTATGTGTATCCAAACCTTTGATTAGTGGTGTATGAAGTAATGTAAAAAGGAGTATTGCAAACACACAAGTTGGTCCCATAGCATGGAACATGGCAAACGGTTTGAGTAATGTAAATGAATCATAACCACTGGCGAACAATGATGAAAATATCAGCATCAGATGGTTATGTTTTGGTGAATGTGATTATATTCTCAGCTCTCCAGTCATGGTCAGACTTTTTATTTGCATAATAATGTTGTCTGAATACAACAAAACGTATAAAAGCTTGTTTCTGTCAGACGGTAAGTTTGCTTTGAAGTACAACAATCTGAAGACTCCTTCCTCTATTACCAAAACAGCAGCTTTAGTGGTACTGATGCTACAGTTTTTGGATCTCCAGTGGCATCAAAATATGAAATGTAATCACCCCACAGTTTTAATATCTATATCTATCTATCTATCTATCTATCTATCTATCTATCTATCTATCTATCTATCTATCTATCTATCTATCTA
>JBAMYA010003144.1:0-18274 GCA_037176975.1 Arrhamphus sclerolepis | reverse complement strand
CAACAGCACAACATTTTTTTGTGAACTGAGAGCACAGAAAGCATCATAACATGGATTATGTTGTTGTAAGGGGTTTAAGTCAAGATACTCATAACGATGCGCCTCGAGTTTCTCATAATCACAGCCACTGACCACTAAAAAGGAAGAATCGAAGATAAAGACATTTACATGAAGTAAAAAAAAAAAAAAAAAAAAATCTTGGAACGCTGTTTAAGATAATAAAAAAAAAACCTGGCCAACCCAACCAGATTTTATAAACTCGTAAAAAAAAAAAATTTTACTCTCAATAGGACATAAAGAACATATCAGATGTTGAATCAGACGTTTTATTTCAAAATATCATTTCATGGCGTTTGCCATTGTGTAGCATCCCCTCTTCTTTTAACTGTCTATAAACATCCTGTAAACATCTGATGCAGGATTCTAGCTGCTCGATAGTTCTGCATATTGACCTTATACAATACTCCCCATTCATCAGGCAGGCTTGGTACCGGCTGTACGGGTGGCTGGGGAGGAGTGGGGGCAATCTGGACTGCAGTGTCTTTACACTTTGACACAGGATGCAGCCTGGCATCACTCATGGTTGAAGAGCAACCAATTCTACTCACTGCACCTCTTTCACTTAAGGGCATATACAATATTTAATACTCTGCTATATGAGTGTTCTTGGTACACTATTTATTACACAGACTCTTATATTGTCTGTCAATCGTGTACTTAAGTTGTTCACAGCCTTATGAAGCACTAATGTCCAAGAAAAATTTGCTTATGTGTGTGCATTAAGTACATCTCAAGTATCGCTCGTCGCTTCTCTGCCATAAATTGTTTTGCGACAACTGCATTTCAACCATTTTCTACGAATTTACAGCAAAGAGAAGAAGGCTGACACTGTGCATTTAATATCACTACACACCGGTTCCCACAAATGCAACATTATTCTTTCATTTAAATCCAGAACACCCAAATAGCCCTAAACAATGTCAGGAAAGCAGTTTTCACAAAACAGCCCCATTTTGTCCACAGGGCTCTTTAGGCAAGGTAGCTTTTTCTGCATTCCACTCAGCTGTGCAGAAAGTAGGCCGCTCTGCAAGTACATAAGTAGGAGCTAAATGACATTGGTTTTAGTAGGACGTTAAGGAGAGAACATCATAGATATAATTAGTGTGTGTTATAATTATCCTCCACATGATGAGGCATTAGGGACTTTCAATTGTATGTTACGCAGTCTTTAAAGATGTAGCCAGACAGTAAAACAGGGAAGGCAAAGCAAAGCCACAACAATGATGCAGATGTACTTGCTTTCTTATGGTTTTATGTCACCATGAGAAAAAAAAAAAATCTTAAATTTCATCAGATTCACTTCAACCGCTTTGGTTCATTCTGTAGAGATCTTACAGTTGTAAGATTTACATCAATCTTTATCTTATCCAATAGTTTTTATAATAGTTGAAAGGTTGTATCACAGAAGGTAAAAATAAAAACCAGAAGGAGTAGAATGCATCAATTGGGATCCACGAATGTCAAGTCATGACAAGTTGTGTGTTATGACTGAGATCTTACAATTTACCCTGCAGGTGGCTCCGGGGGTGCGGGGAGGGTGGAGGGGGGGCGGATTTGCCTTCTTGGTAATGTGGGCCACATCTAATGGCATCAAACGGATCAAGAACAAAGCAAAGAACTCGAACGATAAACAACTATTACTGATTAAAGTATTTCCCCGCAGAATTTATATGAAGTAGCGTGAAAAAGTAACATAAAATATGTAAATTATTGCAGTGTGAGGTCACACCACACGCAAACATCGAGTTTTAACAGCTTGATACAGGTTTTCCCCAATATAGATCTAAGATTTAATGGCATTATAAAAACTATTTGTTTGTAAGTCTGTGTATAATTTAAAAGTAGATTTCAAGTCTGAGGGCAAGTTTGAGATCCACAGGAGAGAGGGGAGGTAAAAATTACAGTTAAGACAACTTAAGCCATTTTTCACACTCATTAACCATTATTTAGCCCAAAAGATTGAAATGCAGTACTGCGAATAGTTTTTGTAGCATACATGCTTGTAAACTACTACTAACATGGTAAATTCATGCATTAATCCTTGAGAGGCTGAAGGATCTGTGAACACTGGTGCTGTACTAAATGTTTTCTACCTGACTGCATTAATAAGATCCCTTGTAATCATATTGTTTTCTGCCACAGCTGGAACATCAGCTGTTGCTTTGTTGCATTACCTCATCTCTAATTGCACAAATACAAATCGGTTGCGCTTCCTACAAACAGTCAAGGTACAAGTCGTTATTTTTGCAGGAAATCTAAAAATCACTCACTTCTCAAACGTTTTCTCTCATATAACCCGGATGCTAATCACTGATGCACTCTTACACTTCAAGTGTGGTGTATTTTAAGGGTTTTAGTTTTTTTCTTTGCATGTCTTGGTTGATAGCTCTTCAGACTATAACCAGCTGCAGCAGTTGCCGTTTGCTCGGCTCAGCTCTGCTCTACTGCCCACATTTGTGTCTTCAGGAATATCTGACTAAAACAGGCAGGGAGTGTAGTTTTGTTCTTATGGATATTTTTGTCTAAACCAGTTGTCTGACCCTCGAGTTCTTCAAAGACTTTTTTTTTCCCTGCCCTTACTATCTGCATCATGAAGGTTTTCAGGGCCCACAGGTGTTGCTGGAGTTTCAGTACAATTAAAAGGCTACTCCCAGCTCTTCAGGGTTTCAGCATTGTATGTTTAAATGTTGTGGGTGCCCCTCTTTGTTTTGTTGAGGTCTAATCCTTGTTGGATAATCCTGAATCCTTCGGCAGGATTTATGGTGGAGGGCTGGTTTTTTTTGTTGTTTTGTTTTTTCCACTGTGAGCAGGTGGGCAGACTTTGTAGATGCTATGAGGAGCTTTAGGAAGAGTGGGGGAGCAGCGGGGTGCTGAACAAGCATTCAGGGGATTGGCAGCGGGGGATCACCCCCGAGTAACACTGACATGCCTTTAGCAGGGCAGCATGCAGGCAGGAGGGCTTCAATCAAAGTCACTGATGAGATGAAATCCTCCTGATAGATTTATCTGCAGCTCGGTTCCCATTTTAACTGATATGTCCTTTCCCAATATTTCTTTCCTATTTTTTAAACCCTGTTGTCCCATGGTATCATGGGTAGATTCTTCCACTAATATAGTAAAACAGTCTGAGAAATTGCTTTAATCTAAAGATCTCTTAATTGGACAAACTATGAAGTCCTTTAGTCAATTTATGTCCACAGACTATAGAAAAGAACAGAATAGAATATACTTTAGTGTCCCCCAGGGAAATTTGTCACAGACTCATTGTGAATATGCGATTTTTGCAATGTGGTTCATCTATTCAAGCTTTTCTAAATGTTAAGGTGGGTTTCCATCAGTGGGAATCTGGAGCAGTTTTAAGAGCATCTGTCTCCATAACCAGGAATGGTTCCACAACAAAACGTCTCTGGAACTTTATGGGGTCAAACACGCCCCTGACTTGGGGTAGTAGGCATACCAGTGTGGCCCAGAAAAGCTCCCAGACAGGAGATGGTGTTAACTCTGTGCTGATTTGTTTTGCTGTAGTAAGGATGATGGTGTCATTCAGCCATCTTGATGTCCTCTTTGGGGGCAAGTTTTCTCTTTTTATTATAAAAAGAAAACTTCTTTTATTTTGGGAAAAGTGCTGCGCTACCACCAAATGTTATGGAGTGGTAGCAGCAGTGGAGCCTACTGAGCCCATCACTGTAAATAAAACACACCCTGGCTGACAGGAAGGTCAGATCTGTTGCATTCCAGCCTACTAGGTTTTACCCCAGAGCCTTGCTAATGGAAACCCACCTACAGTCTTCTCTTTTCGTGTCTTCCAATAGAAACCTCTTTACTTGTCTTGTGTCCAGTATTTTTCTATGACATGTAACAATCTTCACAGTTTTCTCACACCAAGTTTCTTAACTTAACCCTGACTCAACATCCAAGAATAATCCTCACTTTAAAAACATAAAAATTGACTGTGAAACTTGATACGTCTTGATACTAAAACGAAAAACGGGGGTTTCCTTTGTGATGGCAGCCTTTGAAATTGTGATTTTTAAATAGTGGCCTTTCAGATGCTCAGATCAGACAGCTCACTTGTCCACACCGTTGTGGAAAGGAAACTGGAAACAATGAGGTTCTTTTTATTGCAGTGTGCAATTTTAGCTTGTTTAAAGTGCCAACGTCTCTGACCAGCACTACAGATTTGGTAACTCAACTTGTCCCAGCAGCCACTAACACATCCAGCAGTTTCCATCATACTATCCCATGCACCAGAATCAGTGATGCACAATTTGTGTCTTTCCAGCTGAGTCGCTCTAGGCCATGGCTGCCTGGACTCCTCTGTGTCTGCCTCAGTTACCATGGAAATAGGAGTTAGCGTGAAAGTCAGGGCTCTCCCAGGAGATTTGACTGATGTAGAAGAGAAGAGGGAGATATCAGAGAGCTAAAACTTACAGCCGCACCTAAACTGGCAGAAGAAGAGGAATTGTGATAGATAATATGACTTACGTGAGTAGTTTGAGAAGAGGCGCACAGATCTTAAGAAAATCCAGATTAAAGGAAGAGAAGTATGCTATGGTGAAATTAAAAAGCACAATAATGGAGATAGTCAGTGGTGTGCGGAAGTTTGATGAATGATTCTTTGTTGCTTTGAGATAGTTGGAGTCAGGACACGTGCTTGAATCTAAGACTACACAAGCCAAAATTCTGATATTTGCCTGCTCCACTGCATCCCGCTCATAACTGATTGCACCATCCGCTGATGCCATTTCCAGAACAGTTTCCCCTTGTCTTTTCTTTTTGCAGCACAAACCAGGCATGGCAACAGGAGGAGACAGCGGTGCCACTGTGTGCCAGGCAGTGCAGCAGAGCCCGGAGGAGTCGAGCCTGATGAGTCTGAGGAACGTTACTTCAGGGTGTTAGAGAAAGACAACAGCTGCAGAACAGATCAGTGAAGGCAACAGAAACAGAGCGCTGTTGACCTTAAAGCTGCCCCCACGCTTCAAGAAAATGGGCGTAATCACACTGGACTGACAGGAAAGAAAATACCATAGTAAAAAAAAACAAAAAAAAAAACTCAAACTGGGAGAAGAGATGGTGAGAAAACTGACTCTACTTATGTCAGATGGGTAAGGTTAGCGTTCCCAATCAGAAGCATTCCACAGATGCCACTTGAACAAGGTTGTGTGCCAGTGTTGCAGTGGTGCTCAAGGAAATTAAATGCAAACACCCACTTGAGTAATCAAGCGACTGGAATGCCGCATTTAAAACGATTGTGATGAGGATGAAGAGGAAAAAAGAAATATGCGCTAAGAGACAATTTGGAAGAAGCCTTGATTTGATTTTATGCAATGTGACCTAGATTTATGTACATATATTAAATAACCAAACAGCCATCTAGTTGGAAAGTATCAAGCATCAAGATGGGTGACACGTGTCAGGGCCGAAACCAAAACAAAAAGTGATCATTTATTTTAGATATAATTCTAGAGTCGTAAATGATTTCATGTATAAAACAGCAGTGGAGAGATATAAAAAGTCTCTCCATGAAGTAGGTTCTACCGTGTCCAGCAGCCTCAGCAACAATCTTTGACAGTGTGTTCACAGAGTTCACATTTATAAACTCTAAACCAACTGTGTGTATGTCTGTGTGTGAAACCCATTAAAAAGAAAGTTGTGGTGAGGAAACAGTCATTACCCACGCTTAAATAAAGGTTTACTTCTTCAAGGACCTTTCTAAAGTTCTCTTCACTTTGAAGCACTGTTGGTGTAGATCAGCATCGAAACTGGCTTGAAGGCTGATGGATGGACGACTGCTCACTAACACGTACACATCCCTGACGAACTGCTGCTCCCGTTACATCACACGACCTACAAAAGACACTTGCCAGCTTACTCTACATCTGTCAGAGGTCACATCAGCTTAGTCGGACATGTGCGTAAACACTCTTGTACCGTGAATCGACAGTTAATTCTGAGTAGAGACAACAATCTCCTAACAGGCTTTGGAAAACAGTTAACCTTTAAATGAACTTGTTTGTGGAAAAAGGTTCCACAGTTTAGTTTTTACTTTTCAAAAGAAAAATCTACATTGGTTAACCTCCACTCTGCATCACTTGTCTTTCGTATCAGAGCCAGAGTTTACTGCGTCTGAAAGTGTTTGAAAGGACGGGACTGATAACAAGCTTCAGGCAGCCTTTACTGGATGATAAATCTGGTTAAAAGTCCATCCATTTTATGTCTCTAAGTGCAGATCTTTTGAAGTCAAACAATTCTCTTATCTCACTCTGACATTTTCACTGCAATCAGAGACCGGTGACACGGATCTTCTTGCAGGGGAGCTACATCATCATACCGCTGCAATGTTTATTTTTGACTGCATGACCTGTGAGGAGTTACGTTTTATGCGATGTGCTCATTACCCTTTCATCGTGAAAGATGCTAATGACACAATTTGATGAGCAGAGTCACGTTTTCCATCTGATCTAGTCCAGTCTCAGATGCCACTGAAAGAAGAACTAGAAACGATGGTAAGTTGCATGTGCATCCATCTGGGAAGACATTTTTTGAGGGGATTTCTCCCTCTTCTTCAGTGTCTTGGACACTCTTTTGTGCATAAAATAACACGCTGCAACTTTAGAAGTCCACATCGAAGGAAATTATTCTGTCTCAGAGAGGATTCTGAATTGGCGTACCAGACTGTCATCAACATCATCATGCTCTGCAACATAATGCACACCTTTAGGCTGGATTTGCAAATCATACACAAAGAATCAGCATTCATCCTGAACTCCACCATGTCTGTCTGATAGGATGCAAGAAAAATATACTCTCCTTTACACACATTAACCCTCCTGTTGTTTTCTGGATTGAATTGAATGATTATTTCATGAATTGGTGGTTCTAAGGATGTTAGTCATTGGTAGCATTATTTGGCAATGAAAGAAACTTAAATATGTTATACAGGTCCTCAAAAACCAAAGAGCTGTACAAATGAGCCATTAACAAAGCCACAGCATGAGTGTAATGAAAATTAGCGCTGCAATAAGCTGGGAAGGTTTTGTGTCTCCCTCTGTCTCCGTCATGTAACTATGGACTTCATGAAGGACTATCCATGTCCATGCGGAGGTCAGATGCAGCAGTCAGGAAGAACTGAGGCTTCTGACAGAAACAGCAGAAGGTCACGGTGTTATTGACCACTGGTTACATCTGATTTGATGTTTTGCTGCATGTCCTTTTGGGTTTTTTTCACTCTCTTGCTGCCATATGCCCAGGCTCAGCTGCTTCCATCTCAGGCCTCAGAGGAGAAGGCCTTGCAGCTCTAATAAGACAGCAGAAGAAAGCTCTTCTGAGACCTAATTTGAACACAAATAACTAGAAAGGGAAAGAAAAAATAAAATAAAATAAAAATGAGACAAAAACCACATGTGAATTCTAACTCCAGGATGTGTTGCACAATGGAAGAGTATTTTTCTTCCATTAAATCTCGTCCTACTCCCAATTTCTGTTTTGATGGTGATGATATGGCAGCAGGGGGAGGGTAAAACGCTAAAGTGGTAAACCAAAAGGAAAAGCCACATGTCTCAAAATGGACTGTGGACTTTCAGGGTGGTTTCTCAAGCTGAAAGTTAAAAGTTGTGATTTTCAGAGTCAGAGGGGGGATAAGTGGTAATTAGTGAACTGGGTGTTGCCACGTGAGTGGGCGAATAAACAGAGTTTTGGAGGTAGGAAAGCAACAGAACATTTAAGATGAAGGCTGGGTGAAGCAAAGGACAGAATTCAAACGGGATCCGTCACCGCTGCCGTTCATACAACCGCACGTCTTGCAGATCTGATTCTTCCCTCCAATTAACATTGTGCTGCAACTGTTTATAAGAAAAACAACTGAAAATAACAGCTGTCAAACCAATAAGACAACATTCCCCTTTCCAGCAGTTTAAATTCAAACTCTTTGGAGACTTGAATGCTTAGACCTTAGAACTGGTCCTTACTGTATTCACAAATCCAAACTTAACCTAATAAATTCCTACTTTTAGACATTAAACAGTGTTAAATAAGCTGAGAGAAGAGCGAGGAGGAATTCAGCTCAGCCTAATGCCATGGCAGGTGAAGGATTATGAAGGTCCGGAAAGAAGTGAGTGGCGTCTGAAGACTTTAGCTCTCTTTTTTCTTTATTTTCATACACAGCTCTCTGTGGCTACAATTACTGCACCTCACTTTATCAACTCTCAGCCTGCTTTTCAGTCCACCTCCTAGAGTGGTAGTTGGGAGCAACAGCAAACACTTCTGCCTTTTTTTTATTATTATTATTATTTAAAGTGGGGCCATGTGAAGTACTTATGTGTGGTTATCGTCTTACTTGGAGCACACAGGGAAGAACTGTGACTGGGATCTTTGCTAACAGCCACTTTGGCCATAGAAGCGGAAATTTTCTCTAATATTGGTTTTACAAATAATTTAGTATTTGCCTCTTTCCTGCTCTGGCAGGAAATGTGCCCAAACACTGAAATGATCTTTTATACCTTAAATAAGCTCTGAAGATTCAGAGAGAAAGGTCATTTCTATACTAGACACTGAAGAGTTTTACAGGACAATCCAACAAACGTTGCTTTTGTCTTCTTTCTGAAGATGTTTATGTTAACCCAGCCGATAAAACAGTCAGTTTAAAAGAAATTAGTTGCTTATTCCATGCTCAGTGTGTATTTCTGTGCCGACTGCTCTCCCTGACCCCTCTGGCTGGTCCTCTGCAGGATAGGTGCTCTGTGCAAAGGAGAAATCCCATCAGATAGATGGCCAGAGAAGCAGCAACTCACAGAGGTCCTTCACAGCAATTTCACACCAATAAACTCTCATCACTGTGAGGGAGCAAAGGGTTCAGGACGGTGTCAGCTGCAGGGCAAGGAAATGGCCTCAGACTCGGGATGCATCCCTTCCCATCTAGTTTTCCCCTTTGTACTTGCTTTTATGCCCCCTTAAACCCAAGCCACTTCAGTTTTGCTCAGGCTACACACACACAACTGGAGAAGAATACGACATAAACACACACACACACATACATATATATTCACACACATAAAATCAAAATTTTTTCTCCCCATCTTCCTGCCACAATCATATTCGAATACAAGGATGATCACTTCATCTTTACCAAATCTGTGTCAGATGCAGCATGGGTAGTCGGCTCGCAAAGCTTCCAGGAGGGAAGTTACAATCACACAGACACACACTTGTACACACATCCACAAGCGTTAAATACGTACTCTCACTAAAGCTCTCTATTATTGCGTGTACAGCGCAGCGCACAAAGTATACAACACAAAAGTTAATGCTCCTTCTACCAAGCGTGCATAGAAATAATCGCACACACACATTCAGAACTATGTTATCACACACAACTGCTTTCCTAACACTCAGAGAGAAAACAGAGCAGGTAAAGAATCAGAGGAAGCAATCTGTCTACTCCTGCAAATCAGGGATTGAATGGGAGCCATTCCAGCTTCTGGCCTTATTATGGTCCCGGTACAGTAACCCCTCAGGTCAACACCAATCTTAACCTCTGTTATTTTTACTCCTGTCTGCTTTCTAAGCCTTGCATGATTGTTATTTTTTATTTTTTTGTAATTCTTGCTTCTCCTGTCTAACACAGGCTTATCAAAAGTCTAACTTGTGCTCTCTTTACATCTTATTTGTCCAAAATGTTCAGTGATATTTCCATATAATATACAATGATATATCTAAAAGAAAGTTGAACTGCTGTGTAAAATACAAGTGTAAACAGAACGCACTGATTTGTAAATGTCACAAATCCCTGTTTTATTCACAACACGGAAAACATATCAAATGTTGAAAGTAAGACATTTTACCATTTGATGGAAAAATATTAGCTCATTTTGGGTTTGATGGCTTTTAACTAATGAACTGGCAACATGTCAATGATGTGACGTGATAAAAAGCTTCTGAAATGGAAAAAGATTCACCAGTGTGGGGGAAAAAAAATGCATCTCCAAAATGTACAACTATGTACTACAGTAATGTTCTTGTGTGTAAAACTGGAAAGAGTTCAAATATCTTATTGTCTAGACTACAGAACAAGATATCAAGATAACAAGAATCTGGTTAAAGCATGAAATGGCATGATCTTCTCCAAGCCAAAGCTCATTTACAATTTTTTTTTTTTTTTTAAAGGCAAAGTGGAAAACTGCTGTGTGGTCAGATTAATTTTAAATTCTTTTAGGAAAACACAGACACTGTGTTCTCCAAAGAAGTGAGAGAAACCATCTGGCTTGTCATCAGCACTCAATTCAAAAGCCAGTCTTTCTGGCTGTATGCTGGTGCATTAATGTCTGTGGAAATGACAGCTTGCACATCTGGAGCAGAAACAGCAGCATTATTCTCCAAAAACCCCTGCTACTCATCTCGTCGAGTTTCCAGATGTGGATGGACTTTTGTGGAGGAGGGGCTGCACAGTGATATGATGACACTAACTTTATACTTTATATATATATACACACACACACACACACCCATATGGGTGCGTGTGCAGCAGTGATGTTTGACTGAGCATTTGAGGACCAGAGAGAATGAGAAGATTATCAGGCTCCTGTGCCAGACAGCTGCCACTGAAGCTGTGTGGGTAACGCTACATCCTGCCTCTCTTTTTTGTTTATCTCTCTGCATCTTTCTTGGTCAACCCGTGAAACAGCAGTGATGGCAAATGTTTCCATGCCCAAGCCATTCCAGCAGGAAGAGAAACTCAAATCTGCTTTATGTGAAGCGTTGCATAATGTGACGCGCACATCCAAGTGTGAAAGTGACATCAAGCATGAACACACCCATTCCAGTGCTTCATGAATCAGTGTTTAAGCTAAACTAAATACAGATTCACTTTAAAGGGGTCACAAATATCATTGTGTGTGCTTGAGAGCATACATTTGGGTGTCTCGAGTGGCGACCGACTCAAAAGCACCGTCATGAAATAACGCTGTCACTTTGTTTGGGTTTGCAGGGACCTATGACATCACAGATGTTCATCAGGGTAGAAAGTACCAGCCTGTAAATAAGTAAGTAACGCTTATTTATGAACCCAGACAGCAGTCACAAAGTTCTTCACAGCCAAAGGCACACTGCATAATAAAATAAATAAAGAAATAAAATACATAGCCGGCCCATATTCACTCCAGCACCACCCAAATTCACATCATGTTGCAAAAGCTGTGCCTCACTTTAACCCTAAAACCGCCTGTTATGACCTGAAATGCAAAGACATGGTCATAAAGTGAGCATTTTTCCTCCACCACTGTGGTGTTTTATTCATCGCACATCGCAGGCATTTGCTTACTCTCTCAGGAAATGGTGTCAACTTTTTGAAAGAAAGAACATGCCTCAAACTAATTTTACTTCATTTCTGTTTAAGAGCTGCTCCAAACTTTAGACTAGTCTGTAGTCTGTAGGGGGGTTGTAAATGAACTATCACAGGCATCAAGACGAGCTCAAATAACAACCTAATTATACCTGTAAACTGTAAGGATTGATTAATTGATTGACTGCCATCCAAATATGTCTTCTGAGCAAGATGTGATGCAACGCTGATCCAGAATTTATCCAACTGCAACATCTGCTCAGCTCAGATATTTAATTTGATCCTTTGTTTGGCCAAGGTGACAGTTTGTACTCTATTGTACAAATCAAACATTTAAATTCAAGGCCTAAGAACCTGGAAAAAATATTCACCAACGAAAAAAAACAAAACAGCCTAATTTCACTTTCATTCAGTGATGCCTTGTTAGCTTGACTAACTAGTTATTTAATGTCACGTGTGTTTGCCAACAAATGAATGGATTTAGTGTTTTTGTTTCTTTTGGTAAAACATCCAAAGTGAACGTCCATCATGAATAGATGCTGCTTGTTGCTTGCCTCTTCTGGGTCTTCAGACAAAACAAACGACGAGCCACCACAACTTCCTGTCTCAGTCCAAGTGCCTCGAGCTGTTATTCGCACAGCACAGAAATGAGCAGCAGCATCCATGCCACAAAAGAAAAAAACAACAATCTGACATTGTGAAATAAAAATCAGTAACAACACTGTTAAGACGGTGTCAGTGCAGTTGCAGCTCGTGTGGGCACATGTTAACTTTAAATGTCCTACAGTCGCTTCTGCCCTGTAATAATTACAGTGAAAATGCAGCAGCCTTGTGGTGGTTTTACTATCTGTTGCAAACAGAAAGTACTGTAACACTGCTGGGGGCTATTTTTTGTTGCGATAAAAGGAGTTCAATGCAATTGTAGGTTAAAGTCACCTTAAATTAGATGCCATATCTCAAAGATGGCTGTGTATTATCATCCCGGCATCAAAGACAGACTGTCACAGCATTGTGGGGCTCTCTTTACAAGAGCAAAATATTATCTTGAAACAGTGGGGGCATGAGCCATAGAAATTTTAATTAAAAGACTGGCAGAGTTTCATCTTGGTGTGACAAGTCCATTATTTCTAAATGATAAAACGGCCGTGTAGCAGAACAAATTCAGTTCAGATAGACTGACTTCCACAGGCTGTTCAAGTCGGCAGGCCAAGCTAATCACTTTCCTGACCTTGGAATTCTGATATTTGGCACAACAAGTGAAGTGAAGCTGGAATTACTGTCATTATTCATTCAGCACGTGTCTCACGGATTTTATCTTTTTAACTCTGATTTTTAGGGGAGAATAACCCACAAGCACTCATTTTTAACATGCTTCTTCCGTAATTAAATCATAATTATTGTATTTTTGTCTGTGATGTGTGAGGTGAGTGTGTGTTAACCTATCCACATTCATCAATGATGATTTCTAATTTGTACACACGTCAAAACCATTTACCTTCATCTGGGTCGTTCCTGGCCGATGCCTCCAGAAGCGCCACGCTGGCAGCAAATGACACGTGTCTCGTGGACTCTGACTGATGGAGGTTGTTGGCATTGCGTCCCTTCTTGTCCGCCTTTCGCTTCTTGTTCTGCATCTCCTTCTCATACACGGCCCATCTTTTGAGCTGCTGCGTACGGCGCTTCTGTGCTGCCCTCAGCCTCTCCAGACTGGGCACCTTATCCAGCTGCTGCAGCTCCTGGATCAGCTCCAGGTGGTTGGCCATGGCGCACAGGTGCGGGGGATGGACGGTGGTAGAGGGCGAAGCTGGAGGGGTGAATTAGCAGAGAAGGTGCGATTCTAGCGAGGGCTACACCTTCGGCCGTGGCCTCCTCCCATTATCCTCATCATCATCCTTTCAGCAGCAGCAGACGACCTGTGAGGGGAAACAAAGAGAGGCTGAAGACGGTTCACAGAAGCCACGAACATAAAGTGCTGTAAAGCCTCTAAAGTGAACTTTCCTCGTAAGTGCTGACACTTAAACTGAATTTCGGTCTCGCACACCACAGCAAAGTGCAGAGTTGTATTTTGGTGGCCTATTTAGAACGAGCCAAGTTCAAGCTCCCATTCAGGCAGGAACAAACAGTCCCATTCGAGCCTTCTGAAACTTCTTTTATCTACTGCTAATCAACAAACAACAGTCAACATCAGGCTGAGAAAGAAATAAAAAAAAAAGAGAAAAAGATTAAGTATTATTCTGATTATTCTTCCATTAAGTGGTTTTCACCAATTTTCACTCCAATAATAGATTTTTTAAGGTTTCAGGAATGGGGACAAATGAAGTAAATATATAAATTCAGAAATAAATTCATTTCTTCGAATTAATTAATAAAAATAATTCTAATAATTCAGATCAATCATTTATTGATCATGGGATCTTTGTCTGCTTCCCTCCTTAAAGCTTAAAAGACATCCATCAAGTCTAACACCAAAATTAGAAACTTGAAAGTACCAAAGAAAAAAAGTGCTAGAACAGAGCGGATGGGGCATCAGTGTCAGTAACAAAACCAATACCCTACTTTCAATACCCATCCTGAATTATACTTTTTTTCCCCAATATCTTCTTCTCAAAAACCGTTTCAGTGTACGGAAGGCATCAATAGTCGCCTGTCTTTATTTACTAATTTATCTTTTTGATGTAAATGTAGTGAGCAGGTGGACGTTCCAAAAAAAAAAAAAAAAAAAAGTCAAAGTCACAACAACAGTTCTCAAAACTTGCTACTTGGTTCTTCTGTGATGGTTTCTATTAAATTCATGTGCTAGGCAATCATTGCTTACTTTCATTATGACCTCATTTAGGCTAATCTGTGCGTTTATGTGGTGCTTTCCTCATCGCAGCACCGCCTTAACCTGATTAGTATCATCGTATCGTTGTCCATGTGAGCACGCATATTCACACCAAAGACTACACTGCAGCACGCTCACACTCATTTGTCATGTCAGTCTTACAGCAGCGCTTCTTTGAGAGTTCATCATTAGAGTGTTGCTGCTGCTGTAGGGTAGCGAAGTAAATAATCAAAGAGTACGAACTTTTTCAAAAATTGACAGTACTGAAGCAATTTGACTGGTGCAACAGAGGCACTGCTTTTTGATACCCAGCGGTAGTGGAAGAGGGGATTTTCCACGTAAGCATTACATCTGTGCAGCTTCTCTTGTAATCTTCCCAGTGTCAGAAAAAGACAACTTCAATTTTTTTTTTATCATTGTAAGAGAACAAATTTAACTTAGAAACAACGTATGCACAAGCTCCAGGGAATATTTGAACACTTGATTCAATATATGCAAATAAGAAATAGATTACTGATAAAACTTCATGTAAACACCACTTTAATATTGTGTTAAACAGTCCAATCATCAATAACACAAAGGCATATGCTTGCAAGTCTTATGCGGGAAACGTGTTCTAACTTACCATGTCACAAAAGTTGAGAAACATTTATCTGCAGTCCTCCACTAATTAAATCATGCTGTCGTGCATCATCATCCAATGAAAGGCTCCTCAGACACATGCGCCATCGCCTGCAGTCTGCCGTGAACCTCATGCTACGTTTCCCCTGCAGTTCCTACGTAAGTGTTAAAAACATGGCCAGGAAGCAAACCGTATGATCACTTCCTGCAGCATCACTTTTGGTTGTTAAGTTTTGCAAACTCAGACCTTCTGTGGAAGTTGCCTGTTACATTCTCGCTTTGCAGGCGAGACAGCGACTCAAAAGGTGACCTGGCTCAAAAACGAAAGTAAGCCTGTACGCACGCCACTGACACTTCAGCCTTCGCATGCACAAGTGTTTCCATGACTAAGATGGACCACATCCTTGACTTTTATCAACGAAGAAGCTCAACTAGTTCAGATGGAGGCAGTATGCTTTGTGAAGGAACTGCACGAAGCAAATAGTCTGTAAAGACTTTGTAAAGTTTCCTTACAGCAGAGTCTTGAATTTCCCCTAAAGTCTTTCAAGGAAAACAGACGCAGACAGACTGATGTCTGTGTTTCATTTGTTGGCTTAGCAAATGTATCAGTGTTTGCTTTGACAGGAAACTGTTTTCAAGTAGAAGAAGAAAAAAATAGGTTATTTTTTGGGGTAAAACAAAAGAATAAATATGTAAAACTAGAAAAGCACTCAGAGCGCAGACCTCCACCAAGCAGCACCAGTCCCCCCACATATTGTGACTTACACCCAAAAATACTCCTACATTTGTTTAATTATACTGGATTCCTTGACCATGAAAACATCACTTAGCAGTTGGAATCACATTGATGTCATTATTAGTTAAATAGTTATTCAACATTTTCGTAATGGTGGTTTTCTTCTGGATCAGCTCCATAACTATTATAGATACATCAAATGTGTTAACATACTTTTTCAGCAGACTGTCAGCTACAGTTTGGTGTTAGTTGCATGTCTGTATCTTCATTTGTTACTTCACAGTGTTGAAAAAGATGATAACCCCCGACTTTTTTCATGTTCCAGATTTTAGTATCCAGAATATTGCCAGGACCCAGATCATACTTTTACACATTATTGATGCTGTCATCACCATGTCCCGTATTTTTTGCCAAGCATTCAGAGCATTTATTGTGGAGATATATACATATATCCTGAATATTAATCTTGCAATGATAAAGAATCCTTTAAAAAATTCCTGGATCCAGACAGTGATCCGGATCATCTCCAAAATTTTATCATTTGTTCGCTATCCCAATTTGAACATATCCTGAAATTTTTATGAAAATCTATCGATACTTTTTGAGTTATGTTGCAAGCAAACAAACAAACAGAAAAACCAACGCCAGCAAAAACATAACCTCCTTGGCAGAGGTAATAAATGTGAATTTGTCTTTTCAAATTCTGTTGCTCATTTGATAAATATTTAGAAGATAGATGTAAATTTGATGTAAAAAGCACACAAAACACATTTACTCTGAAATGGTGTCTCTTGCTTATCGGCTTGTAATCGATGCATTTTTGTTTGTTGCGAAGGACAACAGGTCACTTTACTGGTGACGTCTTTAGAACTTATACAAAAAAAAAACAAATCAGTCAATCAAGTCCAAATTATGTGTTGACTTCTTTTTTAAAGCCAGAGTAATAAAATATCTTGACATGCAGTAAATACATTTGCATGCATTGTCATCAAGCTGCACATAATTCTTCAAAAACATCTTCCTCATTTTAAAAGCACCACTCACTATCCAGAGGACGATGTGATGGCAACAACATTTACAGTATGAATTTTGTCATTTTGTTCCATGTGTTCCTGACACACTGCTCCTCCTGATAGAGACACGTCCATTCAGCGACATGAAACAGCCCATTAGGCTCGTCTTAATGCACCGTCAGGAATAAAACAGGAAAAGTACCCCACGCTGAGAGACAGAAAGAGGCTGTCTGGATAATATCCAGAGCACAGACAAGGTTAGAAGCAACGCTGCACAAAGCACAGCTGTCTGAGTTCACCTGTGGTCTTTTAGTGTCAAAAAACAAGACTGCAGACCACATTAGTACGTTTTTGTTTTAAAACGTCTACATCTATGTTACACAGATTAGTTCAACCTTCATTAAAAAAAAAAAAAAGTTTGATTTCCTAAACACCCTATTTTAGCTTGAAAGCAGAACCGTTGCCCCACATTTCCGTCATCGACAAATCTACATGACATGACTGTTACAGAAAGATAACACTCAACAGCTCTGATGCCTTTGTTCTCCTTCTCTGCTGTTACGCACCCAAAGTCTGCATTCGATAATACGTCATCTGCACACATGTGCAGGACAGAAGCCATTTCAAGAGCAATAAGTAACAAAGGTTAGTTCCAGTTTTTAAGAGCGTGCATGGGCGCATGCATAGTTGTGTGATGCGTTTCTTCCATGATGTAATGTGAAATGTTTTGTTTTCAAACAGCAATTTGGAATGTACATGGACCAATGCGCATGCACTGCTAATTTTGTCATCTTGTTCATATTATATTTACTTCTGTTTTTATCGTACAAGTTTTAAGTTTGAAATTGTCTGGATGGTGTTCATTAAAGCTGGATAACCTTAAACTGGCGCATAAGAACTTTCTAGCTCAGAGGATCCAGCCGTAGACGTGGAGGTTAAGTTGTTTCTACGACAAACTGCTGGATTTACTCTTGTTCGGTCTCGGTTTGGTTTGCTTTGATGGTTATTGTTGATAGTAGGACCAGGAGACTGTAAGAGCTAGATGATGCTTCCTAAAATAATCAAATATTCCTTCAAATGAAGTTTAAACTGATATTTTAACATGAAAAAAAAACAATACTTCCTTCATCTGTATATTACTTGCTGAGACGTCTTCTAAACATTGTGATTTGTAAAAACGTTTCATGAATTCAAACAGCTTGAGCAGAGTGTCAGCAAATAAATAAAATACAGCCTCAAAGCAAAGTTGATCCAGGAAAATGCAAATGAATTCAGAGAGTCTAAGAACAAGTATGCTCACATCTATAAAATACTTTACATGAGCTGCTTTAGTTCATTTTACGAGGTTTAAGCTTTCTCTAATACACTCTGAAGAAGCCTATGCAAACATTTCCTAGTCCTCTGTCAGTGAGATGCAAGTGCAGCGTCCAAAGTGAATTAAATCAGACAGAATTTGTGACAAACAAAGAGCATCCAGTGTTTTCTTTAGCTGTCTTTGATGGTCAATGGCATTAGTGCTGGGAATATGAAACCCAGGAGCTACTCCTGATCAAATCAGGGGAATCAGAGCAGCGGTAATGATGTTACTTGTGCCGGACATACAGAAAGACACCCACACACACACACACACACACACACACACACACACACACACACACACACACACACACACACACACACACACA
>JBAMYA010003133.1:0-18275 GCA_037176975.1 Arrhamphus sclerolepis | reverse complement strand
ACTCCCACAAGTGCATACAATTCGACACAACTACACAAGCATTGTTTTAACCTTTTTAACTGAACGTTAACGTTACTCTGTCAGCAGCCTATTGTCTAAATTACCAAGCTAACAGAGCTACGTAAACAGAGCGAACACAAGAGCACCCGACTGCAGACGACAATAATGCAGCGTAATGGAATAATCTCCCGATCAAACTCTGCTTCCCGAAAGTTATAAACTTCCTCCAGAATTTAGTTAAGGTACAAAAATTTATTCAACAAAAACAGTGATGTAGTTAAGTGGGTTTTTTTTCACTCAGCTGAGCCTTCTCTGTAGCTGTGTGGAGCAGCCTGTCAGTCACCTCTTTCACTCCCCACGACTCCTGAACGTCACTCACTCATCCGGACACTGTGGTCTCATGAGGAAATGCAACTTTCAATATAAAGTTTTTCTTGTTCCCGAATACAAATATTTTTTTAATTTGTTTGAAATAAGTATTCGTAAAAAACACATTATTTGTGCCTTTCCGAATACCGTGTTTGGGTTCGGCTCAACCCCTAGATCCTATGCAATGTTTAGTAAATGAGACCCAGCTCTTTCGCAGTTCTTCTTCCATGGAAATCACATCATTTGGGTCAATTGTGTTTCCTCATTGATACCTTTTTAATGTCAGCTAAGTGAACTCAGAGACTTAAGGTGCGAGAAATGTGAGCACCAAAACATGGTACTGTGTCTTCATATGTTTATGTAAATATTAAGGCAGTTATGTCGCTCCACTGTGCTGTTTGTAGGATTAGCTTGGAGGATGCTAGCCGTAAGTAGTGGTGAGACTTTAATTTACATGTCATATCTCTTCTTTTGAAGTGACATGAAAATTGACCCTACAGGATAGAACTGAATAAAATAGTTGTCTTAAATGTGTGAAGAGAGTATATTGTTACTAATGCAGTAGGACTACACATTGTTGTTTATCTTATTTTATTGAGCAGATAAAACTACCTCTTTTGCGTTTTTACCTAACAACCAAAAAGAAGGAGAGTAATATTGATTCGCAGCTAGAGAACAGCAGTGGAAAAGTTGCTCAGAAAGGTGTACGCACTCTAGATGCACACTCCTCTCATTCCAGGGTAGACACATCACTCAGTGAAGCAACTATTAATGATGTTGTATATGTAGGAACCAGTGGTGTTCTTTCAGCCACAAGTGGTGACAGTATTTCCTTAGTGTATTCCACTGTTGACATGAGTGATTTGTCTAGTGTACAAGAGCTTAATGCAGCTATTACTGTGAATGTTTTAGAGGGTAGTGGCACTGTTACCTTTAGCACATCTCTGAAATGGATGATTTCAGTTTAGATGATACCCTAACAATGTCCCCACAGTCATCTAGTTCTGTGCCTTCTCATCCAGTCCTTGATATATTGCAGGAACATACAGTTGAGAGTAAAAGAAAATTCTTGTTCTTCACTGAGACCAGATCCTCAAAGAACTGATTTCACATTTTTATGATGAAAGTGTCATGCTAAAGGACATTTCTATCGAGGTGATGCTTGCTGATGGAAGGTGTGAAAATGCTGTTGATCAAGGAGGAGTTTTGAAGGATGTACTCTGAATTTTGGCAGGACTTTTATGAGCAGTGTACATTGGGGAATGTTTTTAAAGTGCATTTCCTTTGACATGATTTTGGTCAGCAACATTGGGAAAGCATTGGCCAAATCTTTGCCTTTGGTTGGCAAAAAGAGCAGGAGAAGACTTCCATCAGGAAATAAACAAAGTTTTAGAGAGCAGTGTGTGGACATAGTGTAGCAGATTCTACTAACAGCACTAGAGTAGGAGTTTGGTGTTTCCCGTCCTTGATTGGACACCTTTCTGTTGTTTTTGACAGTACACATTATTTTGCGATGTTGTTCCCTAGTAAGACGATATAAAAGCCAACTCACTTTCTTATCAAGAACATTCATACAATTCTCTTGTCAACAAAGTGATTTTGATTATTTCTACTTTAATCAGGAGAACAAATTTTTTTTCTTTCTACCACCATGCGTCTGATTTTAGTGCTGTACTTCAAAATTGATGTTTACATGTTATAAACAAACTGTCCTATTCTAAATTATACTTTGATATACCATCATTAAAAATCATTTTGAAAGAATATTTGAGTTATGCGCCCCTTTCCAGTATTAATTCATGTAACAAAGAATATGCAATAAAGAATTATTTTTTTATTTTTTCATTTTGTGAGTTAAAATTAGAAATTTTGAAATAAATTGTATGTTTGTTCTGAAGGCACACAATGTAATGTCTTAGCATAAAAGCTTTTTTTCATTTTAAAATCACAAAATAGAATGAATTAATTTTTAAGATTTATTCTTGTGATATCAACCTTTATTCAACATTGCAATGCATGTATGACAAAAGAAAGAGGTTTCAAGTGTTTTTGTTTTCTTCTGCAAACAGAAATGTTAATCTGATCTGCTAATTGAAGCCACACAGTACATGGAAAAGAACAGACCACAAGGTAGTTTACCTTTTAGTAAAAATTAATAAATGCAGCTCCAGATTAATATGCACTAATGCTTCACAAATATGGCAGAGGTATGTGAACATTTTTTGCTCTTTTTTATGTCTTGAGCATTGTTTGAACACAACTGTAATTAACTCATAACTTAAGGATTCTTACTTTCTCTAGCTCATGTCTAAAACAAAATCAAACACTTTTGAGAGAAGAAGTTATGATTTGTCCTTGTCTGAAATCAATAGTCCACCATACCAACCAGTCTGTGAAATGCAGATCTCAAATAATATGACTGAGCAGCTTAATTGCAGATTTTTTCACTTTTTGACCTCTGGTGCCAACACGTTGCTAATGAGTTGTCCAAGTCGTATGCATAGATCAACCTTTGTACAAAACCTCATCTGTCACCACCAGATTATGCTCTGAGATAAAGTCCACATATATATCAAACACATCTTGATGGCATGGAAAGTCTTTGAACACACAGTTTTCCAAGCATGCTTCAACTCTTGTTTCATCAGAGAGTCCCTGGTTCCATACAGTTGAGGGAGGGTACAAAGGATGGAGGGGCAGCCATGAGGACCTGGGGAATTGTG
Source organism: Arrhamphus sclerolepis (assembly GCA_037176975.1). Classification (NCBI taxonomy): domain Eukaryota; kingdom Metazoa; phylum Chordata; class Actinopteri; order Beloniformes; family Hemiramphidae; genus Arrhamphus; species Arrhamphus sclerolepis. The sequence continues at coordinate 15,183 of JBAMYA010003133.1, read as the reverse complement.
TACTGGCTGTATCCTGTGATTATTCCGAGCTGAAGCAACCTTGTTTAGTTCTTCCTTGGAGAGAGAAAAAAATAGATTTTTTAAAGGAAAAAATAAATAATAAATAAACCAAATGGGAGCTCAGTTACTCTCAACATAAAACGTCACAGTTGCATTTTTAATCATCTCCATATCATGTAACCTGTTTACTATGAACCAAAACTAAAGAAAAAATTGCAATACTGTATGAAACAACTAAGACATGCTTATTTATATTTCATTTAAAGGGTTTCATCTATTTTTAGTTAGCTTAGTTTTCCTCAGAAATTCAATGATTTATAGTAATAATTCATTCATATTAAACAAATCCTTCAGTAACGTTTTTCTTTTATTCAATCCAATATGGTTACATACAAAAGTTGTGCTGATGTACAGCTCAGCTCAAAGAGATTAGATGAGGTTATAATTCATTATATCCAACATTCAAGCATCCAATCATCTTTCAGCATCAGCTACTGATTATCACATGTCCCATACCTAAGACAGAAGGAAGAGGAAGCTAGAATGAGAGCAGCTTTTCTGACCTTGAGTGTATTTACTCTTTTCAACCAGTTATGTGATATAAACAGCTACACAGTCGTTGTTTTGCTACACAGATCCTGGGAATGGTGCAGGCATTGTCCTTGAGGCAACCAGCGTTTTCAGCATTTTATTTAAGCAGAAACAGACAATCTGTAGTAGAATACTATGCAGCATTAATATGGTAATAATCAACACACAAAAGGAGAAATGTATATATATTTTTAACATTTCCTGCTTTTGAACATATTAATGCTATTTAGTTACAGAACTCTTCTCATATCAGCATGCATACAACTTCAGATTTTCTGTATGTGCGTCATTTAGGAACTACAACCATTTTAACATCCTAGACAGCTGTGGTGTCTTGTACAGCTGGAGGAGGAGTACGGATGGGAGAATAGTTTTGTTGATACATGGCTTGCATATAAAACAAATGTCAACAGATGCAGGCATATGTGAACAGACATACAGTTTTATTATTAGCATGTGCAGGGAAATTAACTACCAGTTATTCAATGCATAGCTGGGGGGAATACTCTCGGCATCTGTTTAACTCTGGGAGCAGAAGTCATCGGGTTCGGTGTTGGATTTGGTGCATACTGTGAGTGTGAACCACAATACCAGAAGATCAGAGTGGTCATGCAGAGGACCAACAGTGCAGCCCACAGGATGATGAAGAAGCGAAGTACGGCTGGACCCATCCTGGAGGATGTCCAGGCTGTGTCCTGCAATTTGGAGATAATCACTCTAATGCACACCAGGGGGTGGTCTACCTGTTGGTTGCTTCACCGGCTTTGAGACGGGCACTCCCAGCGTAACCCCCCCCCCTCCCATGAGATATTTTACACACGAGGCTGTAAAGTGAGTTCCATTATCAGAATAGATTATTTCTGGAAACCCAAACCATGATTTTAACACTTTGCATGTGAATTGTGCACTTGTCGTAGCTGTTGGATGAATCTCTGTCCATTTACCGAATGCACGTACGATAACTAGACAGTATTGCAAGTTATGAGCTTTAAGTTCAATATAGCCCATGTGAAGATGTTGAAAAGGCTCAGTAGGAATGATTCCTGTCTTGCGCTTACTGCACCATGTTCAGGTGATGCATGTTTGTACATGCTTTTGGGCTGATTTTTGAAAATTAGGGCAGTAAAAAACTTTTCATACTGTCAGATGGCATTGTCCATGGGACACATGAGCAGTCCAAGAGTAAAGAGAAGGAGGCAGCACAAGTTTACCAGTAGGAGTAAGGACACCAGTAGAGGGGTCAGTGTGCATATCAGAGATTTGTGTCAACCTAGACTGATGTTGTAAAAGAACAGTACTGTCAACACAGGGGGCCACCAGCAGCAAGGTGGGCATAGCAGACAGCCCAGAGGCGAGTGAACGAGCTCTTAAGTCTGCCAAGGCGTTTCCCTGGGACACAAGATCTCTGCAGCCAGAGTGGGCGGAGCAGTAAACAATAGCAAGGTCAGAAGGAAAGGAGAGGGTGGAACAAAGATCTTTGAAGAGCCCAGCGTGTTTTACTGAGGCACCAGATGAGGTTGAGAACTGACGAATAATGAAATCTATGTGGGTGTGACGGTGTATGGCATCCTATGTGTTGCAAGTAGTGTGATGTCATCAGTGCAGATCCACCAACTGTTTGGGTGGTGGATCTTTATGGCAGACTTTAAAAGAAGTTGATTTTTTTTTTTTTTTGCTTATTTACAGTGCAGTTTTTTCTGATCCACCACATTCACAGATCCCACCACACATTCCACTCCATTTTTTCTTTTACTATTTATGTCAGATGATAAGTTACCAAATAAAGTATTTTTCCTTGTCTCAACTTCAGAAGTGGTAAAATATCTCTTTTTTTTAAGGTGGCTTTTACCTTTTTCTTTGTTTGGAGGAGCAGCTTCCATGTCAGTTTATACAACTAAGACTGAAAGTAAGGACCTGAAGCTGATTGACGTAGAGAGGTATCTTGTAATCAGAAATCATTGTTTAGCTTCCTGGAGGTGTAGTGGGATAAACTGAATGAAACACTGTTGAAGGGAGGTTCCCAACTGAAGACCCAGAGACATGTCAGTTATCACTGCTCACAGGGTAGTTGTGGTACTATTGGCTTTTACAGAGAGTTGATTTGTTAGTGAGTGCACATATTTCTGCACACAGAACCAACAGTAGTAGAGCAGAGTAGTTTAACCGTTTAACCACAAAGGGTCACCATGCCCCACCTGCACACTGGACATAACAACTTAGTATAGAGGGTTTATGATGTCAAGGTCTTTTACTGAGGGCTAATAATTTCATAATCTTTCTTTTGAGCACAAGCTTCTTGTGTTTATATTAAATTTCCTTCTCTCAGAGAAGAGCCTGCAACTGGATTACTGATAGGTATCTGGCTGGTGATGAATACCCATAATGATCATTATAAGACCACGTCTGTGCTTTTATTATTTTCATCACACACAGATTTCAACATAGAGATTGAAATTAAATCTAGACAGGTGAGGTCATGCATGAGACCCCTGGTCACTGTATTTAGCCCCAGATACTGGACACTGAGGCTAATTTGTACTTGAGGGTCCCCGACGGTCACAGAGGCTCTGTACATCTGCATCGTCTCTGTATAGTAAAGAAATACACTGACGTACCCATAAAAAAAAAAAAAAGTTGACCAAAATCTACTATCAGATAAAATGCACAAATACAAAACACACACACAACACATGCACAATCATAAAATAAATAAGATAATAAAAAATAATCAACCAGTAAATAAATTATAGGAAATATAAGGATTCTCTCTCTCTCTCTGTCTGTCTGTCTGTCCGTCCGTCCGTCTGTCTATTTCAGTTTCTTCTCAGGAATCAATAAAGTATATCAGACAGAAGTAGAAAGGAAGCACAGGAACTCTAACTTCAGAAACTCCTTATTTATTAAATAACTAATTAGTTTTTTTTTATTAATTATTTCCTCAGATGATCTTATTAGGCCACTCGTATAAAAGAAAATAATGTTGTAATTTAAAAATGTAAATAGTTTATTTCTGACAGCTGCAGTTCCTCCTCCGGACCTGCCGGGGGCGACGAAGCGACTCACCGACAACTAGCAGCGCTATCTTCAGCTTCCGTCCAACATTAAGGTAAACCAAAGTAAAACATAAATAAACAAATTCATATAGTTTTTTTTCCCATTTGGTTTTTGGCACCGTGTTACTATCTAAAAACCATTTAAGAGGAATGAAGCTGAAAGTTTGTTTTATTTCGCTTTGTCTTCCAGACCGAACCCTGACCCTACAGCGCCATATTCCGCTTAAAAAAAGTTCCAGTTAAGTGTTTTTCTGTTTATTAATCGACCTCCAGGTGACCTATTTTATTAATGAGGCTCAGTTAGTAAAAGTTAAAATCTTTATTTTTAATTCGGCATATGTTTGAAACACGTAGACTCTTGTAGCTCTTTGCTGTTAGTTTGATTTCATGCTACACAACATCTGTTGTGCTGCTCACTTTAAAATATTATTTTGTTATTGGAGTTCTGCATGAAGCAGGCAGTAAAGTCACGATCCTGACTTTAAAAGATCAAATAGATTGTGTCAGTTTTTATTATGCAGTTTCCATTTAGGAGAAGTCTTATATTGTTAGTTGAACCTTGTAAATTGTCAGATGTCTTGACAAAGCTGGTAATTTTAATGATTGTTAAAAGCAGTGAGCTCTCTGAGATTAATTTTGACATTTTAGGAATCGTGTTTTTGTTTATTTTAGTTAAGTCTTTTTTTTTTTTTTGTAACTAAGTGTAAAAAAAAAAAAATAGCAGGGTATAATGAGAATAATGAGATTGTGTGTGCAGGTGTGCAGAGGTGAGAGGTCATCATGGTTAAACGGACTCGGCGGACGGACAGGTGAGACCGGAGATAGCAGCTCCAGGTGTGTTTGTCTTTGTGTCATTGTGTTCACAGTGGTCAGAGCTGAGAAACCGACACATATGGAGCTGCTGCACTATGTGCACGTCAACTATCAGACATCAATCACACAACACTGTGGAGATAACAGATATGATTACGTCTCCTGACACACTCTGTTGGTTTTGTTTTTGTGATCAGCTGTTCCTCCTGGAGTCTGTTTCAGAGGAGAAGAGTTCAAACTCTGAGTCTGAACTCAAGGAAACTTGCATTTCACAGAGTGAGGTAACTTAACCTCAAGCAAGAAGATTCTTTCAGGCTCTTACCATGATAACTGATTCTGTCAGGAACAGGCAAGAAACCTTGAGCAGGACCTGGATCAAAGGTGGGGGCCTCCTGGGAACAAACCCGCCAAGTAAAGGAAGAAAAGAGAGAATGACAGAGAGAGGAGAGGGACAAAAATATACAAACATGTGGTGGATGGAGGGTCTGACTACAGGGCAGCATGTTAGTTGGTGTGCTACTAATGATGCAATTGATCGCATTTGATCCATGATCTGAACCAGTCCATCTCCACAGTTTGGCATGCATGTGATCCAAAAATTTAAATGGGACTTCCTGGGATAATTACTTATTTTAGGTACTGAGCAGAGGGGAAAACAAAACACAGCTCACACAAAATCAAACTACCTTAACGACTGGACTGATGTCAGGACTGAAAATAAGCCATAGGACCTCCTCATCCAGGTGGTGGAGTCAAATGTTGCTTCTCAAACTGCCTCTGCATACAGTTGGTTAGCGCTATAACCAATCAGAGCAGCAAACAAGAGCACGTATTCAGAGCGACGTAAATGGGCTCAACTGAACCCTCTTTGTTGGGCTTGAGTCAAATCACTTTTGGAAATGGAAAGCTCAGGTTAAATATAATTTCTGAAACAGATCCCTAGTTACACCTGTTCAAACCTTCTTTGTTGCTTCTGCAGGTGTTTTCGACCTGTTGCAGGAGGCAGTGTGGCAAGGGTTCAGTTTCCCGTTAGTTCTGTGCAGAGAGCACCGCCTCCGCCTCCTCTGGTAGGTAAAACAAACGCACCTCTCTCTGATCTGGTAGGTAAAACCTCTGGCTGCACATCTGCCGTCTTTAACGCCTATGTTCTTTTTCAGACTTCAGGGACAGGAAGCTCTGGTAGTCGGCCAAGCTGCAGTCCTGCCACCATGGTAGAGAAGAGAGTAACTGAGAGGTGGAGCTACGTGGGAGGCCAGGGACCTGATGGAGGTTCAGGGGAGACAGAGTCAAAGAGAGCTAAGCAGGAGGGGTGAGTTTGAGTTCAGCTCAGATGGAAAATCTGCTGTCACGTGATTGGACATTTTGCTGTGTTGGTACACCCTTGGTTACCATGGTGACTTTGTGGTCTGTGGTTTAGATAGATAGATAGAACTTTATTGATCCTTTTGGGATGTTCCTTCAGGGAAATTAAGATTCCAGCAGCACCATTACAGCAATAACCGATAATATAAAGAAAGTAAAAATATACAAAAGATAATAAAAGATTTGAACAAAGATAATAATCAACAAGAAGTCCAGCAAAGAGATATTGTACATTATTTTTATTGCACTTGTGTAAAGATATTGTTGTGTACAGTTGTACAGTTGTGTCATGGTGCTAGCGCTCCTTCCCATCCTCTATCCCCCCCCAGAGAGGCGTTGTACTGTCTGATGGTATGAGGGTCAAAGGAGTTTTTAAGTCCATTAGTCCTTCAGTTGGGAAGGAGCAATCTGTCACTGAACAGGCTCCTCTGTTTGCTGATGACAGTGTGCAGAGGGTGACTGGCATTGTCCATAATGTCCAGTGGTTTGTCTAAAGTCCTCTTCTCTGCCACCGTTATCAGAGAGTCCAGGTTCAGGCCCACCACAGAGCCAGCACACCTGATCAGTTTGTTTAGCTGAAGCGATGGTCAGAGGTGCTGACCAGATGGATAAATGTCACCTGTCTAGAGACACATTCAGCATCATTTCCCACAGTTCCTCTATTGTTGGTGCAGTTTCCATGGAAACCTGAGGCACCATTGAGCAGAGAGCATGCAGCAGTATTCTCAGATCAATGAGTCCATGAGGAAGAAGATGTCATTCATGGCTTCCGGTAGGACCTGTGGCTGTTTTCTGACATCAGAACCATAAACAACCAATCAGATTTCTTCCTGCTCGATACTCAAGTGTAGCCTGGGGGATAAATTAAATGGATGCTCAGATTATATTCTTTTTTTCCTCTATCTAAAGCGGTTCACCACAGAGCTGAAGTGATGTCAGCTTCACATTCTCTGATTTGAGATCTGCAGAGACGTGGACACCAGTCGACGGGTGCTTTAATCTGACATGTTTAATAACTTTTGAATCTGTTTGAACTTGTTCTCCACAGAGATGAGGAGGCTGATGTTCTGACCAGTAGAATCAACCTGCCCAGGTCATGTGATCCAGTAGGAGGTGTGTGTATATGAGAGAGAGAGAGAGAGAGAGAGAGAGAGGGAGAGAGAGAGCGAGCATCACGTTAATTAGAATCCATGAGACCCCAGGGGTGTTTGTGTTTCATCAGAGACTCCTCATCCTGAGCAGCAGGGGGCAGCAGAGCGCAGCGAGGACAGCCGAGCAGCTGAGGTGAGTAGTGTTTAGAGTGCGTGTCAAACTCGAGGCCCACGAAACAAATCCTGCACACTGCTTGATTTGATCTACATAAACTTCTTAAAAGAACATTCCTGAGGAAACATTTGATTCAGTTCTGACATCAGAAAGTGGAATAACTGAGGTGGAGAGCACCTGGTTTATGAGGCATGATTAAGGAATGTTTAATAAAGGTTTTTACAGTATATAGTTGCTAATTTTTGTCAAAACTCATGATTTTTGTAAAATTTACTTTTTTAATAGTAATTTGTGATTTTACGGGAAAAAGTTGAAACAAAATTTGCAATTTTATGACTATTGTAATTTGATGTCAAAATGAGACATTTTGTGACATTTGTGATTGGACAATAAAATGTCTTGGTTGTGTTAAAAACTAAACATTTTTTAATTTGAAAAAAATGTGATTTTAGTATAAATGTTTTTTTTTTAGTTTATGCAATTCTTTTTAGATATTTTATGACAAAACTCACTTTTTATGAAGTAAAAAGTTATACAAACACACATGTATACATGCAGTGTATAAATATGTACACACATATATATAGCAAAATTTGCCATTTTACAACAAAAATATTTTTTGTATTTTTTTTAATATGCAATTACACATACATGATTTTAGCACAAAAGCTTAAATCTTATGTTAAAAGTATCAAATCTTGTGAAATTTAAGATTTTAGGAAAAAAAGCTCACATTTTTAAATATTTTTTTATTTCAATTTAAAACCTAGTCCAGGAACTAGTGAGAAATCTTCAACATAGAATAACTGGCCCTTTAACAGTAACCATGGTGATGATGTGGCCCAGGATGAAATGGATATTGACACCTCTGATTTAGACCTTCATGTCACACACGTGTACACCTCATTTAAGGGACATCTGACTGTCTCTGTGGGGACCAAAGCCTCCATCAAAGTTAGTTTTGGTTTGCTTTCATTTCTAAATCTTGGCTGGAGTTGGTTTCAGGTTTAGGCTGCCTGAAATGGATTGCAACAGCTTTCATTGTTTGACGTATTCTTGTACCATGTGCAGCTGCAGAGTGCGGGGTCCCTGAAGGTCACCATCCAGCGGAGCAGCGAGAGCAGAGAGTTCGGACAGACGGACAGGACGGCCGACAGACAAACGGGCGGACACCACTGTCACGTCTGCAACCTCACCTGTCGCTCTCTGCAGGTCAGTTGCCACACATAGAACAGCTGCTCTGTGACGTCACCATTGACTGGTGGAATATGGTAACACTGACTGTGGCGGTCCTGTTACTCATAACATACAAGATTTGCACAGAATTAAAGCAAAGCAATTAAGTGTCATCACAGTTTCAAATCTCTAAGTATGACTGAACTGTGAAAGTTCCAGCAGGTTTTCAGATGCTCTTTCCTCCCTTTTTGCAACTTCAAAAAGTCTTCAGAAACCTTTTGGGTGACATTGTCCAGCTCACTTTATACTTTATGATCCCACAACACGAAGAACTAAGTTTTACTGGTTCTTGTTGTGAATGTTTAAAAATCCAGAGTCCAGACGAGGAGGCAGAGTTGTGGTCCTAAACCCACCACTACCCCATTAGTACTGTGTCTGCCCCCAGACCGTCCAAATCAATAAGACCATCCAAATTAAAAAAAATCTAAAAATCTAATTATGGAAAAGATGTGACTTCTTCCAATTTAATTCCAATTAAAATTAGATCTCTTTCCTCTAAAGCTCTTTTGGTAAATGATCTGATCTCTGATCACCAGTTTGACCTTCCCTGTCTTCCAGAAACTTGGCTGCAGCAAGAACATTATAGTAGTCTGAATGAATCAGCTCCACCTACTCATTCTTATTATCATATTCCTAGAAGCACCGGCTGTTGGGGCGGAGTAGGGGCAGTTCATAACTCTAGTTTATTGTACAACTTTAGGCCAAAACATAGTCCTACCTCATGTGAAAACCTGCGGTTCAGTCCACATCTGCCAGATTCTAAGTCATCAGCATCAGTTCTCCTGGCTACTGTGTTCCAGTTTACTTGCCACAATGATGCCAGATGCAATAAAAAGATCTGTTTCGGTAGAGACCTTTCTCACAAATCTGTCATTAAGTTCAAGGAAGAAATTCCTGCTCTGCTTGGACACTTGTCTCCTATTTATCCTGCTGTGGAACAGCTCTGAAAGTCTGGGTCCTTCATGCATTGATAGTTTTGCAGAGTTCCTATGTTTAACTCTGGATTCTGTTGCTCCTCTGAAAAAGAAGGTAGTTAATTATAGAAAGCTTGTTTCCTGCTATAATGCAGAAATGTAGAAATTTGGAAAGAAAGTGTCTCTCTACGAATTTAAAAGAATCCCATCTTGCTTTGAAAGACAGTTTGGTAATGTACAGTATAAAAGAGCTCTTTGGAAAGATAAGAAAACTTATTATTTATCAATAATTAGAGAAAATCAGAATAACTACAACTACTATTTCTTTTCAGCTCTTTAGCCAGGCTGACTCAGAGTCACAGCTCCATAAAGTCATGCATTCATCTCATTTAAGTGTTGATGACATTATGAACAAAATGATAAATCTTAAAGATCAAATTCATATCCTCCTACCAACTATGGGGATTACATTAGATATCAGAGACCTTGGAATCAGCTGTACCTACTGGTTCTTACCTAGACTGCTTCTCTCCTTGTGATTTTGTGAATTAACCTCAGTTGTTTCTCACTCAAAACCATCTACATTTGTTTACTGGACCCTGTTGTTTCCATGTTTTTAAAGAAAATCTATCCATGATAGTTTCTGTAATCGTGGATCTTGTCAGTACATCTCTTATAACTGGATATGTACCAGGAGGTTTTAAGATTGCAGTAATTAAACCTCTATTCAAAAAGACATTTTTGAATAGAAGATATAGCTAACTACAGGCTCATTTCCAACCTTCTGTTTATTTCCAAAATTCTTGAGAAAACTGTTTCAAATCAGATAATGACTTCATGGCTTCTGACAGTGGATCTGTCTGTTCTTTTTGGGCCTCCTAGGTCTGACCTGCATCCTCCCCCACAATCTGAGCCAACTCACCACCAGGTGGTGATCAGTTAATAGCTCTGCCCATCTTTTCCCCCGAGTGTCCAAGACATGTGGCTGCAAATCCGACGACACGACTACAAAGTCGATCATCGAACTGCAGCCTAGAGTGTCCTGGTGCCAAGTGCACATGTGAACACTCTTATGCTTGAACACGGTGTTTGTGATGGACGGTCCATGACGGGCACAGAAGTCCAACAACAAAACACTGCTCAGGTTCGGATCAGTTTGGCCGTTCCTCCCAGTCACGCCTCTCTAGGTCTCACTGTTAATGCCCACATGAGCATTGAAGTCTCCCAGCAGGACGAAGGAGTCCCCGGAAGGAGTGCTCTCCAGCGCTTCATCTAAGGACTCCAAAAAGGGTGGGTACTCTGATCTGCTGTTCGGTGCATAAGCACAAACAACAGTCAGGACCCGGTCCCCTACCCGAAGGCAGAGGGAGGCTACCCTTTTGTCCCCTGGGGTAAACCCCAATGTACAGGCACTAAGCTGAGGGGCAATAAGAATGCCCACACCAGCCCTTCTTTAGGATATTGGTTCCAGAACCCAGACTGTGCGTCAAGATGACTCCAACTATATCTAGCTGGAACTGCTCGATGTCGCACACCAGCTCAGGCTCCTTCCCTGTCAGAGAGGTGATGTTCCACGTCCCTAGAGCTAGCCTCTGCAGCGAAGATTGGACCGCCAGGGTCCCCGCCTCTGGCCACCACTCAGTTCACAGTGCACCTGACCCCTATGGTCCCTTCAGCAGGTGGTGAGCCCACGAGAAGATATATATAAACATACTGATCACTAAACTACTGGCTGAGGGAAACAATAATAATGATTAAGCACCTAAGGTCTCTGAAATTCAGGTCATCATCAACAATCAATCAACATCAATAACTACCTGTGGAAGGAAACATCATTAAACAAAACATCAACAATAATCACCACCTTAATCAAATAAATAACCACACAAACAGAACAATTTTATTATAGTGCACTGAGGAAATTTGCGAAGTGATTTTCTAAGTAATAAAGTGTGTAGAAATAGCTTGTCTCACTAACTTGAATGTGGGAAGCGCTCAGTGAATCTGCACTTGACAACACAGCCTAGCTGGAGTCATCGATCGCAGATATATATATATATATATATATGTACATACACACACAGACGTACACATAATTTTTTCTTTTGTACAACCTGTTCTATATTTTTCTACCTCTCATGTCTTCCTTTACCCAGCTGGTGTTCAGTAGGTGGGTCCCCCCAAAAATTAAGCCATGTCCTGCTCAAGGTTTCTTCCCAAGAGGGAGTTTTTTCTTGCCACTGTTGGACGTTGCCATGTGCTTGGGGATCATGATATGGGCTCCTCAGTATAATTAGAGCCAACTTTGTTGTAAATAGATGCTATATAAATAAAATTGAACTGAACTAAGAGAAAAGCAGTCATTTCTTCCATGTCACATGACCATGAGGTGGGTCTTCTGACCTTCAAAAACTTTTTTCCCAGGTGTTTCAGGAGCACATGACCAGGCCAGAACACCTGAGGAAACTACAGGAGATCACAAATGGCATCCGCCTCAACACGCACACCTACCTGGACAGGTACACACACACTTGTTTGGACTGTGTCAGTGAGGACATTCATGATAACCTCGCAGAGTCTTAAACTCAAGACACATTTTCAACCAAAACTTTTGGTTTATGTCCAGAGCAGCCTGTGGCTAGTACTGATGTGTCATTCTTACTGTTCAGCCTAAATGAGAGTGAGTAACCAAATGGCATTCCTTCTGTGCATTGCACAAAAGTCTCATATGTGTCATCCAGCCAATCATAAGCCAGCTGGGAACATGACTGATTGGTTCCAATGATTAGAATGGTGTGGAATCAATTATGATCTTCAGCCCCTGAATGACTCGTTGGAGCAGATTGGTACCATTTACTGTTAAAAATTAAATTTCAGAAATTTTTTTCCACTGATGAAGAGAGAAAATCAGTTTAAATGGAACGTACCAAATGAATGAATGATACGTGAACGTACCAAATGAATGCAGGACATGGGTGTCAGCCCATGTCCTGCAGAGGCCAGTCCTCACACCATACGATGTGAACTGTCTCAGACTAAAGATGTTCAACGATGGAAAAAATGTTCCATCACAGCTCAGAAACAGTAGTTGTAGGTCTGACAAAGATGAATGACCAAAGACAGTTGAGCCACATATTAGCAGTAATCGTCTCAGAGTGTGACAGCCAGTCACTGCCTCTACGATCTCTGTTGGCTAACCGACCAATAGGAGTGCTCCATGAAATATTGTAAACATCAGCTTGTCTACACAGCACTGTAGCCTAACAACAACAGCGATTGATATGACAGAAACAGAAAGAAAAATGTGAAACTCAAATAGAAAAAAAAGACCCGTCTTAATCTTGATTTAATTTAGTTTTTTTCCAAATCATACCAACATCACTCAATAACCCTAACTTTAGAGTCATCGGTGCATTAGCATGTTGGCAGCAACCTGCTAATAACGTGATGATGCTGCACTTAGATCCTGAAATACACTCAGATTTGTTTCTGTCGTAGCAACGGTTCATTGTATGTTCAATCACACAGTAACATGCTGTAACGTTTTATCAGATGACTTGAAGTCATCTGATAAAACTGTAATAATCGTACAGTGAGAAACCCGGATTAGGGGGCAGAACTGTCACTCTTCTGGGGCTTTCAGATTGTGTCTTTCTGTATGTCTCTGCCTGCAGGGGGCGCCATCCTCAACCACAGCGCTGGTGCGACACCTGCCAGACACACTTCAGTGGCGAAGTCATTGTCCATCGACGCACTAAACCACACAAAGTGAGATGGAGCGGTCAGGTGTTCAGAGATGAAACTGCAGTCTTCCTCAGTCTCTGAGAGCTCATGTTTTTGTGTGCAGATGTGCAAGCAGCTGTGTCGGCCCTTCTGTCCGGTGTGTAAACGACACTTCAGGACGCCCAGAAAGTTTGTGGAGCACATGAAGTCTGAAGAACATAAACAGCAGGTTGGTAACAAAAGCAAAAGCACACATGCACAGACACACACAAGGACCAAAATGAGCAGCGAGAAATGCGACAAAAACACAGACATGCAATGAAAAGAGATGTTAACCAACATGAGGAGACAGAAAATGAGCTTTAAGTATGCAGACTCATAAACATTGATCCAAAATTGACACAAAGACAGAGAACAAGTACAGACACAAAGAGACTCAAAACAACCACAGACTGATAACAAATTCAAAGGGTCAGAAAAAAGCACAGACAGAAAATGGAAAAAAAAGAGAAGAAAAAAAACTACTGCAAAAGACCAAAATTTAATCTAAAGAGACAGAAAACAACTATAAATACAAGGTGACCACAAAGAGAAACGTGTTTCATTCAAGCACAAAACATAAAACAGCTGAAACTGTCTGAAAATGTCTGTGAATGTAGAGAAGAAGAAAGGAAAGGGTTTTTGTTTTAGATCCCCCCTCCATAATCATGTGGAGGGTGAGGTAAAGGACAGATGATGCTGCAATTACACATATTGAGTTTGGCAACGCACAGCAGCAGGGCTGCAACTGTCGAATATTATTGTAATCGAGTATTCTTTCATCGATTAATCGAGTAATCGGATTAATCATATTGTTGTGTTTTTAAACAGCTATACCATGTGCAAGATAATGAGTGCTTGCCTTAGAGCAGTGTGCAAGAGAGAGAGAGAGAATTTGTCTTAGTGCACGTGTGTACAATGCATGTACAAGCCTTTAAAAGAGCAAATGGTGGTCACAGTGCAAAAATGTGTGTGACACATTCAGGAGGGAGAGATGAGGAGGGATGAATTACATGAGTGAGATTTTGGTGGGCTACAGGCTTCAAATAATTACAAATACTGTATGTTATAACAAGTGCTAGTGTTCATATCAGTTAGCAACCTTGTAGAGGTGTTTTAGGTGTTCATCTAAAATTCAAAGAGGTCCAGTTAGAGAAAATTTCCTAAAGCAAAGGTCCAGAACATCTTTATTACTAAGTTGTGCTATGGTTCAGTGTGATTTATTATGAAGTACCATATTTTCCGAACTACAAGTCACGCTTCTGTTAGTAGTTTGGTGGGTCCTGCGACTTATATTTCGAAGTGACTTATATATCAAAAATGTACGCCATGTCATCCATGACAACAACAGGGCACCATCTACACACAATTGAATGCTGCTACTGCTACTGAAAAAAATTACAAGTGTGAACTATAAAGGCTGCAAGAACACAAAAGTGCCACCAAAAAGAAAAAGCTATACTGCAGAATTTAAACTGAAGATTATAAAATATGCAGCCAAAAACAGTAATCGAGCAGCAGAACAACAGGTGACAAGTGAGAAACTTGTCAGGGACTGGCGAAAAGCAGAGGTAACTCAGCTTTGAAAAAGTTAAAGCAGGCTGAAAGAGCGATGGCCAGAGCTGGAGGAACAAGTCCACAAATGGTTCCTTGAACCGCATGCTGCTGGAGGGAGCTTATCAAGGGTGCAAAGACATCTCCATGCCCTGGTAGTTGCCAAAGAAATTAATATAAATGATTTTGCTGGTGGGCCTTCTTGGTGGTATCGCTTCATGCACCGCAACCACCTGTCATCAGAGCATGGACCACGATGTGTCAGAAACTGCCACTAGACTTCCGTGGTCAACAGTTTCCGTGCTTTCATTGAAAAGCAATTGTTTAGAAGCGACACCGAGGACAAAGAGTTCAATGGATTCAGTGATGCAGAATGAGATGGGGAACTTAATTAACTTGTTTGCCTATTATTTTAATATATTTGGATTTTGGTATTTGGGTTATTGTGTAGAATTTATTATAGCCTTTACAGATTAATCTTTCATTCTTAGATTATTGTGAAATAAATGTTTCAAAAACAAATGTGTCTTAGAGAGCAAAATGACTTATATCACTTTGTGATAAAGTTCTTTATTTTCTGTAATGCAATTAAAAAACATGAAATGTCATACATTCTGGATTCATTACAAATC
>JBAMYA010003112.1:0-18278 GCA_037176975.1 Arrhamphus sclerolepis | reverse complement strand
ATCCTCTGATGGACAGGCAGCCAGTGTAAAGACCTCAGAACTGGACTGATGTGGTCCACCTTTTTGGTCTTTGTGAGTACTCGAGCAGCAGAGTTCTGAATGAGCTGCAGTTGTCTGATTTTTTTTTGGCAGACCTGTAAAGATGCTGTTACAATAATCAAGCCTACTACAGATGAATACATGGACTAGTTTTTCAAGGTCCTGTTGCGGCATCAGATCTTTGATCCTTGATTTATTCTTAAGGTGATAGTAGGCTGACTTTGTTATTACCTTAATGTGTTAAAGAAAATTAACATGCCGTATCGTGTCAACAGCAACTCACTGCTCCAAATCAAGGCATCAAGCATGTTGCAGCCTTCACTCGGGTTTATGGTAAAGAAAGAATAAAGAAATTATGATTTTAAAACAACAACAGGATATTACTGATGTATTCTTTCCACCTGTAGGTTGTTAGGGTATTTAAGCAGCTTACAGAGGTCAAAAGCCCTGAAGAACCACAGGAACATAAGTCATGAACAACGGATATATCTACATAACCACACAACTGATTATGTTGTCATGTGGAGAAGGAAATACTTTAATCAATTATAATCCCCTTTGAAAGATGGAGTTTAACGGACAGATTTCCCAACTTATGTCAGTCTCACTCTTTAACTAGTTTTTCAGGTTTGTGCCTTAAAAACCTGAGGTGCTTCTACTTAACTGAGATTTAAAAAAAAAAAAAGAAAAATCTGTGCGTGCAGATTCAAGACACAGACAATAATACGACTGTAACACACATGCATGTTTATTACACATCAAACCAGCGGTGATGGGATGAAAGATGACGAGAACATGACATCAACTGATTATACTGATTTTTTTATTTTTTTTATTCAGACCCCCCAATGTAAAATATTTCAAGAACACATGAAATTAGTAACATGTGTGCAGCAAAAAAACTCAACTCTGGAAAAACAAACAGAGGCCAAAAGTTTCCACATACACTTAACGCGGGGTTGATAATGTAGAGCAGAGGTGAGTCACGCCGAAGACCTGACAAAGATAAACCGGGTTTGTTCAGTCATAACCCGTAACTTAAAAACTCAGCAAGTGATGAAAGTCTTCACATGTTGTGAGGCTGTAGTCGGCAGGGAATTACAGATTACAACCTCGTACGTTACTGGGCCCAGATCTTCATTTTTCTCCAGAAGTAAACAGCAGCTGAGTTATCAGATAACACTCAAGTTTTTTTTGAATCATTGCGTTTTATTATCAATGCATGACATCACACCGGGAGTTCCCTAAAGCCTTGAGACAAACTCTCATGTTTAATATTCCAAGACTTTCAGCAGACACACGACATGCCGATAAACACATCCACGCACATATGACTAGTTCACGAGTGTTTTTCTTTTTACACAATAATCTTTTGCTGCCACATTAAGGACGAGACACGAATGGTTACACTTGGTGAATAAAGGAGGAGTGAAATTAATTTGGAGCGATGATTATGACTTGGACACGTGCAACGGAAACATCATTGTTTAATCATGACTGAGTGAGCTCTGTGTGTGTGTGCGGAGACACTATGTCTAAACTTCCCATTTGGCTCATCTCCAGGTAAATCTTGCCAGACTGGTTTTGATATATTTCTAACCTGGAACTCTGCCAGTGAAACCAGTGTACTTCCACTGGGCAAAACCATGATAATTTTAAAAAGTATGAGGTGTTATTTTTTTTTTTTTCCTTTAACATTAGAAGATTAGAAGATTTAACTAGGGGTTCATGTACTAACTTTAACTTTTGTTTCTTTAGAAATGGCATGAACCAAAGACAATTTGTAGTTTTGTTTGTCAGTTTCCTTTCATTTGTTTGGCTGGGTGATAGGGCGGTCGGGGTTGGGGGGTTGGGGGGATTGGGGGGCTGAGGGGTGGGGTGGTAGGAAAAAGAGGACGGTTGGGGGTAAAAATATGATGAGGGTTAGGCAGTAGGACAGTTGGGGTGGAGGATGCCCGTTGCTTCAAAATGCGACACTGGACGTGCGGGTCAAAAAATGCCGCAAAAGGGGTACCCGCTGTGTCCACATGTGACGCGCAACGCCAAAGTGTCAATATATGACGAGTTGGGAGTGAGACTGTGTTGGACAATCCCACAAACGCACGTCCGTAACGTTGACTGTACAAATCTGTGGCTCCCGTGACCGCATAGTTCGTCCAGTATTGTTCAGAGAGCCTTCGAAGCCCATTTTTCCTCGATTTGTGCGGCAAAGAGGCGGAACAAAGCTGTCAAAGCCAACAGGAGAGCCAGTGGCTAGCTGTCAGTCAAGTACGTCAAATCACGTGCGGGCATCTGATTGGTCAGCTTTACTGCTTAATATAAATTTATCTGATGTGGCACAAAAATGTTTACCATCATACAGTTGTTATGGATGTAACCACAGCTTTTGATTTATTTATTTATTTACTTATTTTTAAAAGTTTTTTTTTTTTTTTTTAAACCAGGCTGTAAATATGTTTAATTCTGCTGCAAAGTTGGTACTTTTAACATTAATACTTTTAACAAATCAAACGAAAGTCACGCTCGTAGCGCTTCAGCATTATGTTGATGGACAGTTAATAAAGGAGCAAGAAAACTGACAAAAGTTATTTCCGTCTACTGACTTCTGCGTCCCGTTTGTAACAACCACAACCTCGGGAGATGGAAGAAAATAGAATTTGAATTTACATTTTTTGGGAAAAGGCAGTTGTAAAGACGGACTGAGACAGGGAAAAGATGGAAATGCTCCACAAAGAAAAGCCAGTATGTAAGGGCCTCCTGACCCCAACTGTGTTTCTAACTTGTGATCTTGTGAGAAACGGAAGGCGTTTAGGGATATTTACTGAGCACTGGCAGTCATTTTTAGAATAAAGATTGTTTGGAAACCACAAATTGCCTTTCTTGGGGAGGGTTTGGAGCCCGGAGATGACTTATTTCCGTTGAATCCTCCTGGTAGCAGCCAGCCACAGTATGGCTGAAAGCCAGAGTCCCAACATTTCAAATCATGAACAGTAAGATGTACAGCAAATCTACAGTATGCGAGAAATGAGCCACACGACTCACAAGACTCCAGGAGGAAGATTTTTAATAAGTTGCTGCCTTGTTAATAATAGTTTGAAATATGACAGCAATCTTTCGTCTACGCTTACTGTTACTCCTACTGTGATTTGTTATGTTTCACTTGAGGCTGAACTGAGTGGGTTGCAGGATGGCAGATTAATGGGAGTGAAGCGTCTTTCAGAGTTTTTCTTTTCCCCACATTTGCTAGAATCTTCTACCATTCATTTACAGATCAGCTAGGTTTTTCTGATCAGTCACTGCTGCATTCAAGCTCTGTCTTTGACAAAAGTTTGATTTCACCAGCAAGCTTTTCTAAAGTGGTCTGATGTTGCTAGAAGGGCTCTGAGTGAAAATGAATTTGTCTATAAGAAATGTAAAAATGTCCCTACGATCAATGTAGTACTTATTTGTGACTAAAACTTTGTTCTAATTGAATTTATCTAACTTACGACCTGGATCCACACAGAGAACAGACGGACTGGAGCCGACAGCTTTATGTGCAGAAACATTCATGAGCTCCTTTGCATTGATCTTGTGTTGGGAGCAGGACATGCAGCGAAACATCCATGTGGCCTGTGATTCATAAAGAGGAACTCCTAGCAAGTGTGCACACGCATTTTATAAATGTGATTACGTCTTAGTGCACGCAAACATTTAGAAATCATCCTACGCAAGTTTGATAAATGAGCACCTGATCAACTACGTTTCGTTTTCCTTTTAATCTCTGTTAAGTAAAGCAAACAGACTTGTGTTTTTTAAGAAGAAAGCAGTCCCATGACTCCACTTTCACACTGTTGAATTACTCTATAAAACTTGTCAGAACTTGCACAGCCAACTATAGAACTGTAAATACACAGGAACCTTTTCTTTTCATAGGTGTGATGACATAAAAGTAAGATTGAAAGGACCTGTGTTGCATCACATAAAAACTACACACCCTGCAGCCTCATGCTAATCTCAATACACACAACTGGAATGACAAGAAGTCTTTAATGATGCAACTTCAGACAAACGAAAGCAGTGCAGCATAAATGTTTAGAAGACAGAAAGAGCCCCAGTGTTGGCCCGTTGCATAATAACACACATTTCTGTCACAGAGGTAATAATTGCATTTATTTTTCTAAAACAGGATCGCCTAGCAGTTCTTAAAAACATGCAGCTGTTCCAGCTGCCACCAGGATATCTGCTGATAGTTGAGAGGCACAAACCCAGTCAAACGATAAGAGAACCCACCTGCTCATGTGGAACAGAACAACTACATTTTTGTAAATCTGTGTGTGCTTTTGTCAGGTTTATTAGCTCAGGAGTTCAAGGTAAGTGACAGGTACTTTGCCTTTTTCGTTGCCCCTTTCTCCAATCAACCAGTCAGGGTCCATTCCTGGAACTGTGTAAACAGTAATAACCTGGAGAGACAGAAAAACAAAGACATATCACATTAAGGTATGAACATCAGGCTGCATTCTTGGATTCCAGTTGCTTTACTGTACCCTCCAATCAAAAACAAAAAAAAACCTGCGTGAGGTGGCTGATAACTTAATTTGCCCATTTCGTGTCACTCATAGCTGATTTTTATTTTCCAGACATGTGTTGGTGCAAAGACCTGATTGTCAATTCAGATTTTCAGATCCAAATTTTGCTGTCAGGTAACTGGAGCCTGGGTGCTGCTGCATCCACGTGAAAAAATCAACACGAGACACTGGTACTTCTGAATGGGAAGTTACCAATGTTTTCTAAAGTTGTGTTATTTTTCATTCAAGTCCAAACATTTTTACACAGAGTGACCGTAAGTGAAATGTTGGGTCTGGTTTAAAAGGATTTTTAAAAATAAATAAATTCATTTAAAAAAAAAAAAAAATCACATCACAGCTTCCAAACCATAAGAATTTAAAGAATTTAAAGAAAAAGAGTTTTTCTGTGCACTTTGGTGAACATTAGTAAGCTCCTCTCATTTGTTGGTGCCTTTAGGGCCCCGTCAGGACGTCAGGAACAAGATGGGGTGACGACCAGGACCTTTGCACCGGCAGCAACATGGTAATGTGATGAGTCCAGGACCACCACCAACACAGGATCATACTTTTTTTTGATGATACTTTGTTTTTTTTCCCTTAGCAACCACATTTTTTTGTGGTTCAATCACAAATATCACAAAGTTGTAGGCTTTTGGCTACAAATCACCTAATTTTGGGGCAAAATTAGTAAAATTACACATTAAAAAAAATAAAATAAAATCTTTGTGTTCTAAAAACCACAGATTTTTGTTATAAATCTTTATGTTGTAAAATCTTTTAGAAATTTTTAATTAATCATGACTTTTTGATATAAACCAGCTGCTCAACGGTAACGTATAAGATCTGTGACAAAACGCAAGTGGACTGCAATTAACCAGCGTCTTGCTTCCATCGCTTTCATGATTGACAAATTAAAGCTCAGAGGTGGTTTGATGGCAGATTATCACACTATTCCCTGCATCATGGTGGCAGCCGGCAAGTCAGGTGCGACAGGAGCGACAGGAGCTCTCCTCGTGCTTTTAACGTTTGTGCTTATTTTAAACTTCTAAGGTGCAGGTCCTTTTTTAAATGTAAAGGAAGCTCCCTGTAACCTCTCTGTACATCAAGGCACCATTAAGCACTTTGGCTATGGAAAGTGTACTCTGATGCAAGCATTCGTCTTCATGCATTTGTCTTTGGTTGTGTACTGGAGTACCACAGGGGTCAATTCTTGGTCCACTGTTGTTTTCCATGTACATCAATAACCTGCCATCTGTCTGTCCTGATGTGGAAACCCAGTTATATGCAGATGACACTGTGATATACGTGCCCGCAGCTGCTAAACTTACTTTAGCATTAGCGCAGATCTCCAAATGGCAAAACTGCTCCTGTCTCCAACTTAATTGAAAACAAAACAAACAAACAAACAAAAAATGGTGGGAATGTTTTATACCAAAAGGCAGTGCAGGATTGTACCTAATATAACAATCTTTGGTCATAATATTGATATTCTGTCAAAGGTCAAATATCAGGGAATCAATATTGATTCCAATCTAACGTTCAAAACACACATTAAAAAAGTAAGTCAAAGAATCAGGTTTAGTCTTGTAAATTTTAAATACATTAAAAATACAATGACTTATAATGCCACCAAATCATATGTGAAAGCCATGATCATGTCACATCAAACATACTGCCTCATAAGCTGGGGAGAAACCAGTGGCTCAATCTTGAAGCCACTGGAAACCACATACATACAAACCCTTAAAGACGAGAAACCAAACAGCTCAAATTATTTACACCATCTTACATAAACATAAGCTTCTGAGCTGGGAAGAAGTCATAAAATATAGGAACATCTGTCTGGTCTTTAAAATCCTGCATCGTTTAGGTCCCCCTAAACTGAAATCATAAACCAACGCAACAGCACTGGTCAGATCACTGGAAGCAGCACACGTGGTGACTTATCAGTCCCATTCATTTTACAGTTATACAAAAGTGGAACTCACTTCCCATCTATATTAAAGACATACATACATACCGCACTTTTACAGCCAAACTAAAAACATGTTTTGTCAACAATTACACTTGCACACACTAACATATGACTGTGTATTATTTGTGTCATGGTCATGCTGCTTGTCTATGTGTCTGTCTGCATCCCTGAAAGTGTCGTATCTTCTGACTGTGTGATAACTGGTATGTTGTATGTGCTGTCCCTGCATGTTTCACTGGTTTTTTGTTGGGGGCTACAGCAGGACATTAGCATGTTGGCTAAAGATGCCCTTTTTACTGTCACTGATGCAGTCAATTCATTGGGAAACTAAAAACCATTTAGACTGTAGACTTGGTCAAATCACTGAGCTTCACAAGAGAAAACATTTATGAATCCTACAGTCTTTTTTATGGTGCAATTTCTTATTCTTTTATTGCCTCATTAAATTTCAATTGTAAAGCACTCAGTGTTTTCTGGTTTTTAAGTACTAATAAAATGATGTTTTGAGTGAGACGGGATCGGGCGCAACAAATCAATCATGTGGATCACTCAGCTGTGGCAACCCCGAACAGGGAGTCATTTTGAGGCGATATCGTCTTTTTATCTCTGCCTTCAATTGTCTCGAATAGACGAATCATGACTTCCCCCTAGAGGTTACAAAACACAACACATTACATGTTTCTTTTTCAAAGTCATGTTTACAAAAATGAATTATTTTATTAGAAATAATTATGTGCAAAACGTTGCTTAAGTTCTGCTCTACATCTCAGAATCAGATTGTTAATCTTTGATTTTCTTTCCCCTGAAGGTTTGACAGCCATTTATTGAGTCACATTCCTTTCTTTCTCAGCTTCCTCCATTTAATGTTCAGTGTTTGTACAGTCAATCATTCTTAATGAGGCGTGAGAAAAGTAGTGATGTCTGTAAAAAGGATGGAAATGACTCACAACCTGGTAGCCCCATCAGAATGACAAAAAAGAAGTAATCGTTAATAAATAAATAAATGAAAAGTGTGTTCTGACTATATGGTGGTGTTGTACAACATTTCTCACACAAAGTTGTCATTTTCTAATTTCTTAAGAATTCGATTTAGGAATTGAATCACTGGAATAACTAGACTGCAGACAGTTGAAAGCAGAAATTAACATACAATCTATTAAAAGACGCGTGACTTTTCTGCCACACTTTCCCATGTTTCCTGTTTTAGGTCAGCCAGGACGACCAAAATCATCTCTATTTGCTAAATGTCAGAAGAATGTGCTCGGAATCGGTTTGTGTCCAGGGTGAGAGGGGTCAGCTGCAAACCTGGCTGCACGTCTGCAGGTCCTAGAGATGAACAGCTCCTGGAGAGATGGGAGGTTGCAGCCAATCACCTTCTCTGCAGAGTGGACGATGCGCTGCAGGCTAGCCTTGTCCCTGGCCATGGCTGCCACAAAGAGGACTGTAACGAAGGATGTGAAGATGGATTCAGTGATGGCAGTGTAGATGTTCACCTTCACTGGGAGGTGAAACTTCTTCAGCTCCTGTAGAAGTACAGCCTCTGCTGAGCCTTCTTGGTAAGGGAGGTGGTGATGTTCTGCTACCACCTGAGCTCCTTGGTGATGGTGGTGCCCATGAAGCTGAAGGACTCAAGGCAGGACCCCCAGAGTGTCACAGATGATGACTGCGGGAGAGGGGCTGGGTCCTTCCTTTTGTCCAGTATCATCTTCCTCTTTAGAAGATCCATTAACTTCCTGTTGTCTTGAGATGTCATTTCAATTTTATAACTACATAATGCCCCTGCCTTTTGCCCTAAGTGAGCTGGGAAAGGCTCCAGCAGATCCCCGTGACCCTGTACTGGAAATAGTGGGTATAGATGATGGATGGATGGATGGAACTACATAATGTTCTTTCCTCAAGATGCTGTCTACATAGGGAGGTGCACCAGTCCGTGCTGCAGCGAAACCCCCCACATCATGATGCTGCCTCCGCCATACTTCACAGTTGGGATGGTGTTCTCAGGCTTTTTCCTCCAAATAGAACAAAGGTCTTTATGGCCAAACAGTTCAGTATTAGTTTCATCACACCACAGGACAGGTCTCCAAAAATGAAGGTCTTTGTTCCTGTGTGCATTTACAAACTGTAATCTGGCTTTTTACGTTTCTTTTGGAGAAATGGCATCTTATTCACCGAGAGGTCTTTCAGTCAATGAGGGTCCAGGACTGGATTCTTTGTTGATAATGACGCTCTCTTACCAGCTTGAGCTGCATCTTTGGAAAGTGTTTTACTCTTGTTCTCCAAACATTTAGCAACAAACCAAGTCCATCTATGGGGCACAGAACTCGTTTCCTTCCTGAGCTCTGTGATGGCTGGACATTCCCACGGTCTGTCTACCTTCGTATAATTGTTTGAACAGATGAACGTGGTCTCTTCAGGTATCTGGAAACCCAAGAATGAACCAGACTGGTGGAGGTCCACAATTATCTTCCTGATGGCTGATTTCTTTTAATTTCCCTTGATGTCACCTCATGTTTGAGTTGGTCTTTAAAAGACATCTCCAACTAACTGAAATGTTGTGAACTAATTTTTTTTTTTTTGTTGTGAACTAATCTATGAGAAGTTTCCAAACACAATGACATCATCATCTGAGCCAAATTGTTCACTAGATCTTGATCTACTACAGTAAAAGTTTAGTCTAACTTAATATCAGACAGTGAGAAAAACAAAACAAAAAGGTAATGCGTTCTTTTGGTATGACATGGACCCTTCTGGGTCGATTAAAGACCAAACGGATTCTGGATCTTATATAGGGGTCTAACATAAGCTGGAAGGCCAGATAAGAGAGCACTGCAGTAACTGAGGCAGGATATTACCGCAGCCTGTACCAGGAGTTGTGTTGCACTTTAAGTCAGATATGGTCTTATTTTGTGTATGTTGTAAAGTGCAAAATGGCATGACCAAGAAACAAAAGCAACGTGCTCAGCGAAGGACAGGTAGAGTTGTGTATCATTTGTAAAGAAGTGAAGCCGTGTGATAGAATAATGTGGCCTAGAGAGGTGGTGTATGTGGTAGAGTAGGGTTCCAAGCAACGAGTCTTGAGGCACTCCTGTGGAAAGATGGTCTAGCAAAGACATTTTTCCTTGCCATGACACTGAAGAAACACTCAGCAAGACATCAGAACCAGGAAAGCACTTAATCTGAGAGGCCCAAGTTTGAGAGTGTAGACAGAAGTATGGTGTGGTTAACAGCATCAAAGGCAGCAGATCGGCCAAGCAGGAGAAGCATGGAGAACGAACTGCTGCTCTTACAGCCTTTTATGTCAGAAACTGTGATCACCACTGAAGACAGACACGGCATCAGCTGTACTCTTACAGTAATAACAAATGGTCTCTTTCATGGTGTATCAGCTTCTGTCCCGTGGGACAGCCGGGTGGGAACAGAAAGTGAGAAAAATATGCAGATGATCTTCTGGGAAAAGCATTCCTTGTCTCTGGGGAAGGTGGGGGTGGAATACTTGTTTTTCTTGCCATGAACTTGAGTCGTTGTTGTATTTTCTTAGATGGACTTCACTGTCTTTCTTTATTAATTTTTTTTTTTTTTGACTCTAGTGGGCGTTGACAGTTGAGACAGACAGGAATGTGGAACAGAGAGAATGGGGAGGACATGCAGCAAAGGGTTGCGAGCCGGGAGATGAACGAGGAATCTGTACATACGCCACCTGCTTTCACCACTGCACTACGCAGCAGCCTGATGGACCTCACTTTCATATGAAAATGAATGGATTTTGACATTTTTTTTGCACAATGAAATGGTAAATTCCCAGACCGCAGACATGGAGAAGCTTGTCGGTGCCCTTACAGATCATTGAAACAATGCTTCACTCTTTCTGAAACATGATTTAAAAAAAAAATCATATTTCCATAGAAACAAATATATTGATGGTGAAATAAACACAAGTGCAGAATGCCAAAAAGTAGTGTATGTTTTTAAGAGAGTCTGATGTGTGGAACTCGTTTTCTGTGCCTTGAGATAACTTTTCGTGTTAACTTGGTGTCATACAAATGAAGTGAGCTGAACGTAAATTGAATCTCTGTCTGAGAAAATCTCAGATTCTGAAACGCTAATGTAGTTCCAGAGCCGGTTCTAGCCATTTTGGTGGCCTTGGCGAGATAATGGGTTGCACCTCCACTGCCCGAATATTTTCTCAAAATATCTGTGCAGCAGACAACAATCTGATGTGTTCAACATAGCACCCATTATCCTGCTGTAATTATGCTTAACTGAAATTTAAAAAAAAATTGTCATACGGTTATATAGATCAAAATCAAGGCAAGCAACCCAAATCTGGGCCACCACTCCATTTTATCTGGTTTATGAGAAAGACGCGATTTCAGTGCGACTGCCTGTTTGACTCAGCACTGACATAAAAAAGGGGAATAAACTGAGGTGGAGAGAAGCTGGTTTATGTAAAAAAAAAAAAAAAGGTCAGGATTTAGGAAATGTTTGCCAAATATTTTACCACAAAATGTTACAAATGTTTGTCAAAACTTGTCAATTTTGTAAAATAAATAGATAAAATTCATTTCTTTTGTTAAATCAAATTGTCATCTTTGGGCAAAAAGTTGAAATT
Organism: Arrhamphus sclerolepis; assembly: GCA_037176975.1. Taxonomy (NCBI): domain Eukaryota; kingdom Metazoa; phylum Chordata; class Actinopteri; order Beloniformes; family Hemiramphidae; genus Arrhamphus; species Arrhamphus sclerolepis. Next base: position 7,108 of record JBAMYA010003112.1, on the reverse strand, counting down.
CTATTACGTTTGTCATTTTTTGCCAAAATGTTGCTCAAAGTTGATCAGTAAGCAACTTTGCTTTACCTCAGCCTTGCTAGTACCAATGAAGAGTCAAACAGCATTTTTTTAATGTTAGAAAACACAACATACTTCCACACTGGGACTTCCTGTTCCTCCGCTTTTTTCTCTCCAGTTTCCAAAAGCTTCACCTGCGGGCTTGGACGCACAAATATAGACACAACTTGTTGTTGTTGACATCTCTCACCTAACTGCTACCAGAGATGTGCACCCATAACCTGTCTCAACCCACGTCTTCCACAGTGGATGCCACAGGACAGGTTCAGGACAGGTTTGGGACAGGTTAAGGATAAATCAAGTCATGAGAAACAATGAGGGAGTGGTTGTTGTGTTCTGTTTGATCATTTTTCTTTCATTTCTGAAGGCAAAGAAAGGATGCCAGTAGGGGCTGCAAACTATTACTATCATATATTCTTATTCATGTATTTTGGTTTTTCTTTTTCTTTTTTTTTGTCTCTCAGCGTTACCCCCTCCACCAGATGGCGCCCTAGGCAACCGCCTCTTCCAAGAGTCAGCTCTGTAGTTCTTCTTGAAGTAGGAGAGGAGTTAAAAAAACTTTTCACAGTGCACAGTTTTAGCACTTGAGTGTAGAACTGAAATCAGCTGAATTTTTGGATGGAAAGAGCTTAATCTCACATTTGTTTCCACAACTAAAACATGTGCAACAAAATATTAAGTTCAGGGTGCCATCCTTTTTGTCCATGTCATTTTTATTTGTTTTATTCTGTAAAATATCTGGTTTAATTAAACACCAAAAAAACTTGCATAACAGTCTATATAACAATTAACTTTAGTCAGTCTTAAATTATGCTTCATTGCTCATATTTGGGTCACTAAAAGATGGAAACATTGTTTTCACACCCATAGCTTCCAGTCCAAACCACTCTGACTCACCGTCCTGAGGATGTCTGAACAGGCTCAGGCCTGTGTAAACAATGCTAACCTTCAACTGTAAACCACTTCAGCTCATATTTCAAATTGTTCAGTTAAAATTCATGCAAGATGAGAACATATTAATGTGCACTACCCCTCCAGACAGAGTTTGAAACCAGAAGTTTATACAGTATAAAAAAGACATGCAATCATTTCCCTCACATTGTCTCACTACCCCTCATATTTCTAAATAACAGGGAAAGGGTACCCAGACTGCTTTAAAGTGCTTGCAAGGGTCCTGCTTCTTGTATGAGTCAACGGTCAGACATGATTCCTGACCTGCATCTACAGGTCATAACAATTTACTATACCTCATCAGCCAAAAGGGACAGCTCACTTTCATCATGAGCGTCATAGTCATACAGGACTTTCGCCTTCCGGGTGCCTGTGACAGGCAGCATGCTGGCGCTTTGACTCGGCACAGACGAGACAGCTGCCACCACAGAGGATGGTCCAGACGGAAAGACGGAGGAGATGGCGTCGACGCAGTCAGCAGCAGAGGAGGTGGAGGCTCCAACAGCATTAGCACATCTGCATGAGACAAAGGGGGAAAGCAGGAAAGGGAGGGGTTACTGTGGTTTTCCAGATTGTCTAGTTGAAGCCAGTGTCTGGACACGGTCCTCCTCCCCAAACTCAGCCTTTACTGGAACTGAGCTCTGTTGTTTCAAACACAAGAGGTGTTTTAATGAAGGAAATTCATTTTGAAAAGTTGATCCAAAATGCAGCAGCACAAGTCATGACAAGAATCAGCAAGCAAGATCACGTCTCTCCTGCGTAACCATACATAACACAAAGTTACAGCTACGATAAATCAGTGCAACTGAGGTATTTGATTTCTTGGTGCGACCCGTATTACAGTGCTAAATGGAAAAATTTGATTTTATTCAATTGCTTATACCCCTTCAGACACTACATGGAGATAGAAGTTTGTATTTATTACAAAAAGAGAATTTAAATTGCTGGACAAACACCTTTAGGAATTTGATTTACGTGAACATCAAATTAAATTGTTACGCTGGGTGGCACATGATAAAGACTCTAAACTGGCCAAAATGGATGGTCGATATAATTACCGATCCTTTACAGATATAACAGTGTATCGTCTCATTTCTCATGGGGGAGGACTAGATAGTTTCCAAAAACTGCACATTACTTAGAAAAACAAGACTTTTACTGGTACCTTCAGGTTAGAGCCTACGTTTACAGGAATATAAAAACAACAGAAGAATGCAACACAAATCTGGTGCACAGAAATCCCAGCCTAACGAGAAACTGATTGGCAGAATCTATTCATATTTGCAGTCACGCAATGGGATGTCTACATTCTTTGTTCAAGCTAAATGGGAGGAGGAAGCAGAAATAATTTCAGACGAGGACTGGCTGAACATTTGTAAATGTGTTTCATCACTTCAAAAATTAAACTATTTTAGAAAGCTCAGCCAAGGTATGGACAATGCTGGAGAGAGTGTGGAAACTCCCAGGCAGATCATTTCTGGGACCTCCCAACGATTCAGCCTTAATGGGGGGTAAGAATGATTAATTCAACTATGGTTTCGAAATTATACAAGATTTCGGTACAATATATCTTGGAAATATCTCAGCAATAACAAGGAGGTGGCTAACAAAGAGCCCCCAACAAAGGAGGAGTGGTCTGGTATCATGAAAGAAATATATAACATGGAAAAGCTAACCTTCTCTCTGAATCTATGTATGGACAAATTTACCAGCCACTGAAGAAAGTGGGCATCCCATTCGGACACAGTGCCTTCTGCTCATGACGTGTAAATCTGAGTACGAAGATACAGATGTATATACGAGTAGGTACATATACAGATACCAGTATAAACAAACGTGTAAAGTGGTTATGAATGTTTTTTGCATCTGTGTGTATATACACATTATATGTGTGGGCTTGTACATCCACAAATGCGTGAGCATATACAGAAATGTGGTCATATCCATAAGTATAGAGGTAGTAATTCTTAATGTTAGTTTCTGGGCGGAACAGCTCCCCCTGTTGTGAGCCGTGAATGGTGACAGATGGACTTTGGACCTATACGTTGGACTTTTATTGGAAAAGCATTTTCAGCGCTCATCATATGGTTATATAAACAGATGTATTTCCTAATGTTGATGAAGATTCTCAGTCATCCAGGTCATATTTATCCAAAAGGTTGAAACAAGGCAACTGGACTAGTAGAATTTTCTTGAAGACGTTTCGCTGCTCATCCAAGCAGCTTCCTCAGTTCTAATTGTTTGGTGGGGAACCAGGTTTACATGTGGTGGACGACCTCAGTGTTGGTGAGTCTAACGACCGGCTAACAACTATGGGACTACTGGGGGGAAAACCACCTGTTTTCTCTGTCCAAAATGTGAACATTAATGACCTCAAAAGAGTGTCCCTTCTCCTTGAGATGGACTGCAGAGTCTTGTCCTGTGAAGAGGTTGTTTGGTTTCTCCAATGTTCAGGTCGGAGCATTCCTCTCTGCACTGGACTACATATATGATGTTACTGTGTTTCTCCCTGGGGGGTGAACCAGCTTCTGTCTTAATGTTGTCATGGGTTTGAAATGGACCGGGATGTGGTGGTTGTTAAAAATCCTACGGAGTTTCTCTGATACTCCAGCCACGTATGAGATGACGATGTTCTTTCTCAGCTGACTGTTGTCCATTTTTCCGCTGTTGGTGGGTCTTGTTTTTGTGGCTTTGTCTTATACCTTGCTCTACATCAGTTGCAGCTTCACCACGCATCAACTAATATTTTGATTTAATTTCTTATTTCTTCGTCTTTTTTTCATTAACCTGAATTAAGAATGCATTTCCTTGTTTTCACTTCCAACTGCTGCAGGTTTGTTTTTAAACCATTTGGTCAAGACCTGGAACTGATTTAAATTGATGGATCACAACATTCCTCAACCTCTACTGACCACTAGAGACTGCAGTTCCTCTACTGACCACTCGAGACTGCAGTTCCTCTACAGACCACTAGAGGCTACAAATATCCAGCCAGGATGATTGGACAGATGTGATCAGCAGTATGAGTCTATGTGTAACATCACAGAGGGGTGGGGGGTGGGGTGCCCAGTTTTTCTTCTACTGTTATTGAATTGACATAAGAATGTAAAAGGAAACATGCTGAAACTCAGAAAAGTGAGTTTATGTTATTGACTGCACCCCCATCCCCCACTCTCAGTCACTGTGACAACCCCCCTCCCCATGTAAAACCATTATCTCCCAGTTTGTTTGAAGATCCTGCTCCTCTTCCTAAACCCTGATGAAAGGCTGCAGCCTGAGGCCTCAAATACCAGCAGCTCCTGTGAACAGCCATCCTGGGGGTGGGGGCCCCAGTGAGGTGGAGGGGGGCTGGGGCCCCAGAGGGACAATGGGGGAGTGTGGTCTGAGCAAGGAGACGAGGGTTTATTGCGTCGGTATGTCGTCAGGAAAGACTGTCCATCACCAGTGGTTCGTTCAGATTAGAGAGGCTCTGGTTTGGACTCAGATTAAAAAGGTCTGGTTTGGATGTAGACAGACGACTTCCTGATTAAAAGACATACAGAAACACTTCAGTTCCTCATCTCTACAACTACAAACATGAGTTCAGCAACAAATAAACATGAAAACAGCAGAATCATCATCATCACCTCTGAAAGGTCCTCATTACCCAGCAAACATCCAACACAGCAGAACCAGCTGCTCCTCAGGAGGACACGCTCTGTGTTTGGATCAGGACCAACAGCTGGGTGTCTTTTTTAAACAAAAGTTGAATTTCACAAAGTTGTTCCTAAATTTCAAATGCTGTAAAACTCCAGCTTTACTAAAACCATCAGTGTTGTGATTGACCACAGACTGGACTGGAGATCTAACACTGAGTCTGTGTCCAGGAAAGGAATTAGCAGACTCTACTTACTGAGGAAGCTCAGATCCTTAAATGCATGCAACAAGATGTTGGAGATCTTTTATCAGTCTGTTGTCTCCAGCATCATCTTCTTTGTGGCTGTTTGTTGGGGGAGCAGCATCAGAGCCAGAGACACCCACACACTGAACAAAATCATCAGGAGGGCTGGCTCTGGGATCGGTCTTAGGTTGTAGACCTCTGAGACTGTGGTGGAAGCGACACTGAAGAAACTGTTATGGACAGACAGCAGAGCTCCTTCTCCAACAGACGATTACAGCTCTGCTGTAGCAATGACAGATACAGGAAATCTTTCCTGCCACATCCATCACCCCGATCAATAACTCACTATAATTATTGCTGGCACTGGTCAATACCACACTGCTGATTTTAACTTGCACATTACTTTTAATTTCTGCTGCACATTTGCCATTGATGTATAGGATGTAAATATATATAGACATTTTTAGATATTACTTTTATACTTTATATTTTAAGGTTTTATGTATAGCTGGTTGTTGTCTGTTTCTGTATGTTATGCTGCTGCTGCCCAGTAATTTCCCAATTCTGGGATCAATACAGTGCATCAAATCTTAACTTATCTTATCCTGATCTTAACTTTGGTATTTACAGCTCAGTGTTTTCAGGTCAGGCGGTACCAGAGGTGATGACCTGGGTCAGACTCTGGTTGAAGACATGGACCAGTTTTTACCTGAATCTAAGTTTAAACGTGTAACCTCCAAAACATAAACATATAAACTCAGATGAAACATTAAAGTGATGTTAAAGAAGCTAGTCATGAAGGAAACTGCTGATTAGAAGGTGAAGAGAAGCAAAAAGCCGTCATTAAAGCTCAGCGTCACCAAACAGACACAGCTGCTCTGCTGGAGGATCTACTGGGAGATCTGGGTCAGTTTCACTTCAGGATCAACTGGAACATGATCATTCAAATCCAGGGATTTAATCTGCACCTGCACACGTGGACTCCAGGTGGCACTGAAGCTCCTCCCCCTTTACCTTTATTTTCCAATGTTCTACTTTGACTTCAAAAAGTTTCACAAAAGTCAGTATTTCACCACAAAAACAAAAATCTACAAAAGTTGAGATCTTATGAAAATTTATGGCAAATTTAATATTTCACGAGGTCAACGTTTCATTAATAGGTTTTATGGGAAAATGTTGCCATCTTTCAAAATTAAATTAAAAAACACTTTTTAAATCACCAAAGAAATTAATTATTCTTGATAACCCTTTCTTATGAAAAATGTTGCAAACAAATGCGTAGTTGTGGAAATAAAGGACAAATTATATATTATAATTGCATATGATATAAATAATAAATCATTCTTCATGCTGCTGCAGCCTGGCTTTATTGGGATTAATGGGATTGTCACACTTCCATCAAACTGGACTGCAACACTCCCAGCCTCCAGATCTTTGTGCTTTATGAATTATTGATGAATTATGGATAACAGCAGTAATATTATCCAGAGCTGCTTCAGATCAGAATAAATATGAATTTTAATGATTAAAAATGGATGAGAGCTGCCCATCCTCCATTACTGATATATCACCTCTTCCTGTCCTGACATCCACCACTGCTGGTCTCCAGGTCTGCTGCTCTTCTGGGACAAGAAACCTACTTCTGACGTCTGTTCACCTCTGAAGGATATCACATTTTAATTCCAGCTATTTCTAACAGGACCTCATATTTGTGTCTCAAGTCGAAGTGCTCCAGGCAAATTTCTCTGTAAATAAGCGAACCCTCCATCTACATCTGATGACGACTGAATGGAATATTTATGTTTTAACGCCCATAAATCTGGATTATGATCCTAACACTGGAGAACCTGTTTAGCATTTAAATGCCTCCAGGCTCTGACCTTCACTCCTCCCATTACTCCTGTCTCTGGAGGTCACATTCTCCATTGGGCCTGCAATCAATATGAAAATAGATTCAGATGCTGAAGACAGTTCCTGTTCTGACCTTCAGATACACATGAAGATTTTTGTAACTTCATGTTCCAAATTCTTAAAAAAAAAAAAAAAGCTAAAAAAAAAAAAAATACACATGCAATTTTTTTTTCAATATTTTTTCGCACCCATTCTTTACCCCTTTTTTTCCACCCAGTGCACAGTACCTAAATTGTAGTCCTGAGCATTGCACTCCCACTGCTGACCCTGGGAGGGCCCTGCACTGAGCTCAAGTCTCCTTCTCTACTT
>JBAMYA010003101.1:0-18279 GCA_037176975.1 Arrhamphus sclerolepis | reverse complement strand
TGTGACTGAGCAGGGAAACATCTAAAACATGCAGGACAGTGTGCCTTGAGGACCAGGGTTGAAAAACACTGCTCTAGTAAACTGAAGCTGTTGATCCTCACTGATCAGCAGTTTTCTTAAAGCTACACAGCAGTTTAGTCCCAGTCCTCTCAGCTGTGGAAACGCTCTTACTTTCACTTTTCAACACAGCTGTGAGATGATTTCATTTCACCAAACGATCATTCACCATTACCATATTTCTTCTTCCAGTTTTTAATAATGCATTGGACTCTTATTAACCCCGTTTTAGTAGTTTCAGAAATCTCCTTAGATGTTTTCTCTGCTCCATGAATGCCATCCATGTGGTGACTTTTTTGTGTATATTTTTCTATTATTGTTCTATATCCTTATGAAAAGTAAATAACACTCAAAAGCATTGTCACAAACTGTACATTCAAGTGGAAATGTACACAGCATATTATTACACATGTTGCATTTGAAAGGTTTTCACTTACAAATGAAGCTGGATGACTATAGTTTTTCAATTCACTCAATTATTTTGATATTAAAGAAAAAGGTACAGTGCCTTAAAGATTCTCAGTCAAAGTTAACAAGTGAAGTCTTGAGCTTTGATGTGAAATAAGGATGACACAGTTCTTCAACAGTTTATTTCCACATTTAGGGATCCTAAAATCTGAAAGTCTCTTGTTCATGTTTAGTTTTAGCTCTGGGGACATAAAGCAGACTTGTTCTGACGACCCAAAATGTCTTCAAGGTTTTTATCATAACAAAAAATGCAAAGTATATTTTGGCCTTTAAGCATGTAGCAGAAAATGTCTAAGTCAGTTGCAGCTTTGAGCTGTAGTTACATCAAATAAAGAAAAAGAAATCCTCTTAAGAATGAAAAATTGTAAAAGAAAGCTCGTCTGTGTGTAAGCTTTTTTCACTGGGCACTTTCAAGTTCAAAAGAAGATGTAATCTCAGTTTCAGTCAACCTAATTCATTTTGTTTTACATTTGAAGTCTCATAAAACAACTTTGATATAATTATTTATTCTAAGATCAGCAACCGAGCTGAAGAAAATAGGCTGGAGCCAAGAGTTTATAGTTTGTTGTAAAAGGAAAGTGGATGGATTAGTGCATGAACTTGTACAAGCCCCAACCAGAAAAGAGGAAGAGGAGGAGGAGGGGAAGAAGAAGAAGTGGTGCACTACAGACTGGAATTACAAGAAACATCTTACGTAGACTAATGTTAACTGAAGAGGCAAGTTTAAAAAAAGATTAGTAGACATTTAAAGCCTCTCTGGAAAATGCACACAAAAAGGGTCAGAGTTTGGGATAATGAGAGAAATACATCTGCATGAAACGCTGACATTTATGATACGGCGGCCAGCTTGTGAACTTTCCTGAGGGCAATGTGGATATAACGCTGTTTTAAACAGCCGAGTTTATGTTCATTTACAGGTTCATATATATTTGTTTAAGGGGAACATTAGAAAAGTCTTTTCATTGGAACATGAAGTAGCCAGTAGGAGAAGAAGCCAGCTGCTCCCGGCTCACTGGTTTATGCTGAAAATGTTGTTTATCAGGAAACATGACTGCACTCTTATCTAAAAACAATGAACAAGGCTAAATAATTATTTCAATACGTAAGCTAATACCTGCGCTGGAGGAAAACAGAGGAATAAAGATGTGTTGAATGATCACTGGATGTGGATCAGCGGCACAGTCACTGGTCCCCTAACCCCGCCCTCTGTCAGCTAACCGACCAATAGGAACGCACCATGAAATAACAAACAACAGTGGGTCTACACAGCACAGTAGCCTAGCAACAACAGCACCAGATACCACGGAGGAACGGGAAGAGACACAACTAAAAGAAGAAAAATGCTTCTTTTCCTTGATTTTATTTATTTTCTTTTTAAAGCACACCAATAAAACTACGGCAACGCTAACTTTAGAGTCATCGGTGCGCTAGCATGCTAGCAGCTACCTGCTACCTGCTAATGAGGTGATGACACCACTGATGCTGCATTTAGAGCCTGAACTATATTCAGTCGCACAGCGCAACATAGAACAAATCTTCTGATTTCACATCGTAACTTTAACTGGGATAAGTGGGCGGGACTCTGAACCTCCCACTGACCCCCAACAGGGACATGAGCGTAAACAGCACTGCTGAACAGTGCAAGACTGTTTAAACTATATTTTTTTCTTGTTGTTGTTTTTTCCTCATCCTGCCTTTGGAGTGAAAAAATAAGTTGTTTTTTTCCCCTTTTTTCTGAATTGGTTCTAAAACAGAAAAGCCAAAGAATGAACACTACACAGATGTAATCACTTATATGTATGTACATATATACATATATGTATGTTTTCTATCCACTTGTTTTATTTGCAGGTAATTTGAGTATTAAGTAACTAAATCTGCGTCTCAGTGATCAGCTAATCTTGAGATTTAAAAACTTGAAAAACCCACCAGTATGTGAGTTTTAATAGAATCATAAGGCGCCTGATTTCCCTCTGAAATGGATTCAGAACAAAATTTCTGTTCATCTTTGAGAACAGATTTTAAAAAGGAAATAATGCTGCAGGTTATTTCGTTAAAATCACGATGCACATGAAAGGAAGTGAGAAGTGACTGTTGTTCCTTCTTCTTGTCACAAACACATTAACACTCTCTGCAGATGTCCTGTTGTTGTTCACACCTACTAACGGAAATGTGACATTCTGTCAGAAAAACATATTTCTCATGTCTGTTAGGAGCGTCGAGGCCTCAGTTCTCTGAAACGCAGCAGCTGTCTCGGTCTATTGAAGAGTGACACCATCTCAGCAAGGATGCGGTTAACCACCAAGCTTAAGAACATATCTGAAGATGTCACCAAAAGCTTCTGACCTGATAAGCACTCCAACTTCTCAGAAAACCAGATATATCTCTTCTAACTTTTGAGCCCATTCATGATGTACATGTTTCTCCACGTAGAGGAGACCTTGGCATGGTGCTTTTGAAACATCACAGGACTGTTGAGGCCAGCTGTCATGCTCCCGGCACCACAGGAGGTTTTAGAAAAAAACATCCTTCGAATAAACACAAAGTTTGTTGAGACGTTTGACAAAATGCAAAATAAAAAGTTAATTGCGGTGGTAAAAGTAGGACTGTTGTGAAATCAATAGTGCCTTATGATTAATTCATCTACATTAATTGTGTACATCAATTAAGTATTCAAAATGTTAAAGTTCAAATTAATTTCAGTAGATGAGTGAATCCATGACATAAACAACATTATGGAGTTTAAAGTCCAAAGTCTCTTTTATCTCTGGGATATTTTTTAATTGTTCAGGTAAAATCAGAACTTAGGACCTAATATGCTGAAATTAATTCAGTGATGCGTCAGCATAAAATAAAATAAATAAACTTTGTGGCACTTTTATTAAACATCTGTGTCATGCAGGTGTCGGTTGTACTGTATGCACTGAGGCATTTATGATTACCAGTTGAATTCCAGTGATCCCCAGTCACAGCAGTATTACAAACCAGCAACCACCCCACTTCCAGGTTGAAGCTCATCTGGGAAGTACGTTTTGTTGCAATTCTTCCACTGACCACTAGGTGCTGGCTCCAAAACAGAGCAAACCTCCACTGACCTCCATGTTAATAAGTGTCAACTTTGCAGTAGAATTAAACGTATTTCCAGTACCACATCAAATTAAATTTATATTAAGCATTAACGCAGACCAATCAGATGCCCGAACATCATTTGACATGCTTGTCTGACAGCTAGCAATAGCAGCTTTGTCCAGCTGCTTTGCACCATGGTGCCGTGTGGTTGAAAGGCTCTCTGTATAAGTTTATGGGTCATGTGACCTGATAGTTCATCCAGTAATTGCAGCCAGCAGGTCGACCCACAACCACGTCTTCTCTGTCCCTGTTCTGCCTAATAGAGACATAATTTATGCTTCTTTATGACAACTTATAACAACAACACGCTCATATAGTTCCTTTCTAGGAGTAACACAAGGTGCTTTTACAACACAAACAGCTTTCTCTCACCACACACACACACACACACACACACACACACACACACACACACACACACGAGATCATTTTTAATAATCCAGCCTAGAAGTAGCAAAAGCATGGACTAATTTCTCTGGGTCTTCTTGAATCAGGATGTTTCTGATTTTCCTGATATTATGTAGATGAAAGAAAGCTGACTTTGTGACCTGTTTCACATGAGAGTGAAAAGACAAGTCTTCGTCAAAATGACACGAAGACTGCTAACAGTAGAGCCAGAGGCTAAAGAAATTTTCCAATTTACTGTACGTTCAAGAGTGCCACCTGGAGGTGCTCGGGACTAATTACAACATAATGACCTTACTGTGAAGACCTACATACACATCTTCAATGCATGCGTCCCATAAGGTTATTTGATTAGTTTCACATGATCGCAAGGACAAATACAGATGAGTATCATTCACCTAGCAGTAAACATTAATGTTATGTTTGCTAAAGGAAGAAGAAGAAAAGGATCGGTCCAAGAGCAGAGCCCTGCGGTACTCCACATCTGACCCTGGTATGGCTGGAGGTTTTACATGGTCCAACTGTAACTGGTTTGGTAAATGTGACTTGAACCATTGTAATGCCACTCCTCTCTGTCCAACAACCTGCTCTGATCTATTAATTAAAAAAAAAAATTATTATTATCTGAGTGTCAAATGCTGCTCTGAGATCCAAGTTATTATAAATGATGTCCTGTATAAGCTACGTCTAAAGCCTCTGTCTGTACCACTGCAACTGGTCGACATTTAATTGTTTTAAAAGGGTGCTACTCAGCTTACACCTGGATGTCTGGTCCAAGGTTGGCAGCTAGTGCTAGCATAGCTAGAAGTGATGAACCTCTAATTTATATTCCATTCATGTGGCCAAGGAGGCTGATCCCATCTACCTCCATGTTTTAAAAAGCCTTTGTGGCTGCTGGGATGACACTGGTACCACGAAACATCTTTCACTGAGCAAGTTTTTAAAATGCAATATTTTAATTAATTGATTGAAATGAACACCTTCTTTAATGGTCCATGTAGGGTCAAGTCAGGGAATCAGAGAAGAGTATCAAATATTCTTCAATTTTGTTCAAATCCATGGATGAGGTGCCCCTGAGCAAGGCGCCCATTACCCCCACCCACTCCCCGGGCACCGCACCGCGGCAGCCCACCGCTCTGGGTCCAGCAGCCCACCACTCTGGGTCCAGCAGCCCACCGCTCTGGGTCCAGCAGCCCACCGCGCTGGGTCCAGCAGCCCAGATGGGTCAAACGCCGAGGTAGAATTTCCCCACGGGGATGAATAATAGTATATAAAAAAAACAAAAAACTGTCACTGATCTTTTGTTCACAGCTGAACATCCTTTTCCTGTGTGTGTGTGTGTGTGTGTGTGTGTTTAGTCATCATGGTATTGTGTGGTCATTATGAAGTCCTTGTATGTAGCTTTAAGCAGAACTAAATCTGAGTGTAAACACTGTTTGCTCTGACGTTTACTACTGGTTTTTCAAAAAGTTCTTGTTCTCCAAAAGGCCAATCAATAATCATTGATAATGAAAGAAAAGAAACAAAATGAATCTGAGAGAGATTGGAAGCAACAATGTAGGTTTTTAAAGGCCATCTTTAACAAAGCAGTTGTACTTCTTTTTTAAATCTCAGCACCCCTCTGATTACTTCCTCTCCATTAAAATCAGGAATAAACCCAGACTTCCCTTAACCCACTGAAGGCTCTTATAACTCAAATGGAAGATCTTCAAGAAGAGGCGTTTATCTCTTCATAATCAAGGTTTTATATTTTATTCTTCATCCATTTCAGAGGAGATATTTTTTTCAGTGCAGTTAAGGTCTCAAATCACTTACAATCCTGACAGCTGACAGGATTTCATGGTGCTTTGGAGCTCCAGATTAAAGTCATGGGAGGAAATAAGTTCGTCTTTTGCTGCTCTTTCTTTGTTTGGGCCTCAGGGGTTGTTGAGGGGCTGAGGGATAACAACAATCTTTCAAATGGGTGTGGTATCCACATTTTGTAAAAATATTTTCTTTAGAACCCAAAAGTAATTTTCAGGGCCGTCAGGTGGAGCCATAAGGCAGCACGTTGTTAAGCCTTGTTCATCCTGCAGCACCCTGGAAAGACTGGCTGCAACAAGGCTATTAGTCTCAGATGGCTGTTTTCAGAAGAACTTGGATCAGGCTTCATGTTCCAGTGGCAGTCTAAAACAGTCTGGATGCTGTAAAAATATAACCCGACAGAAAAAAGACAAATAATAATAAATGTAGATTGAATACGAAACATACAACTCTGTTAAAAACTGATGACTGCATCCATTTCTGTTGCTGCGTGTTCAGGGTGGCAACACTGGTGTGATCTGCATCAATGATTTTGGAAAAATGCTAACGTGTTAATGCACTGATGACTTGAGTTAGCGTTAGTGGTGCATGTGCTTTGAAAAGAAAAGAAATAAAATCATGAAAATTAAAAAACAAAAGAATTGTCTTTGTTCTTTATTTGAGTTGCACATCTTTCTTCCTGTTTCTCCGTTGTATCTGGAGCTTTTGTAGCCAGGCTACTGTGCTTGTTGTTGCTAGGCTACTGTGTTTGTTGTTGCCAGTCTAGTGTGCTCGTTGTTGCTTGGCTATTGTGCTTGCTGTTGCAAAGTTACTGTGCTCATTGTTGCTAGGCTACTGTGCTCGTTGTTGCTAGGCTATTCTGCTCGCTGTTGCTAGGCTACCGTGCTCGCTGTTGCTAGGCTACTGTGCTCGCTGTTGCTAGGTTACTGTGCTCGTTGTTGCTAGGCTACTGTGCTCATTGTTGCTAGGTTACTGTGCTTGTTGTTGCTAGGCTACTGTGCTCGCTGTTGCTAGGTTACTGTGCTCGTTGTTGCTATGTTACTGTGCTCATTGTTGCTAGGCTACTGTGCTTGCTGTTGCTAGGTTACTGTGCTCGTTGTTGCTAGGCTACTGTGCTTGCTGTTGCTAGGCTGTGTGCATGCACTGATGTTGGCGTTATTTCATGTTGCGTTCCTATTGGTCGCTTAGCTAACAGAGATGGCAGAGGCAGCAACAGGTCGTCACTCTCTGGGACGATTCCTCCAAATATCTGACACTGCTGGTGTCTGTCGCCGTCTTTGGTTCTGTCTTCCATCTTTGCTTCTGTCTCATCGTGAGATCTACCACCACCGTTTCTGAGCTACGATGGACCATTTTTACTCAGAGATGGCCAAATTAATACAGTGTGAACCTGGCATAAAAGCAGAGAGAACGTAGCAGAGAGAACGTAATTCAGACTGAATGAGAGTAAATCTCAACAGCATCATTAAGGAGAGGCCTCTGAGCAAAAGAATTGCAGAATTATTTCAGATTGTTTAATTGACATATGGTTTGACCTTGAAACCTTGGAAGCAGAGAAACCTTTGGATGCAGGCCATTAATATTCATCCAGGTTTTATTAAATTTGTTGATCTTAATGTGCTGTGACATTAATCGTACACTCCCCAACAAGCCATCCCACAATGTGACAAATAAACATTCTACATTCGATTAAACATTTGATATAATCTCATATTTCATAAGATTAAAGCATTTTAATGGTGTTTTCTTCCTCTGGTGGCTTGTTAATATATAAGTGCAAGATCATATAGTTAATAAGTTTATAGTCAGTCCTGTCATTCAGTCTCTGTGGTCTGTGGCTACTGTCTGTACCGCAGTGCCTGCAGTTTTCTCTACTGAGGACAGTTTTAGACCCAGGAACCATAAAACCAGTAACCGCACGCGGAGTGCACTTTATAAGTGCAGGCATCCAGATGAAGGCATCGATGCCGCAGAAAAATCAGTACATACTTCAACCCTTCGATGGTGCACGATTTAAAAAAAGAGAGGATACAGTTCTGAACTGGAGAAGAAGAAGGCTACAGGCTACAAGGTTACAGGCTACAGGCTAGATGCTACAAGCTACAACGCTACAGGCTACAAAGCGACAGGCTATGAGGTTATAAGCTACAAAGCTACAGGCTACAAGGCTAAAGGCTACAAAGCTACAGCGTACAAGGCTACAGGCTATAAAGCTACAGGTTACAAGCTACAGGCTACAAGGCTAAAGGCTACCAAGCTACAGGCTACAAAGCGACAGGCTATAAGGTTATAAGCTACAGGCTACGAGGCTAAAGGCTACAAGCTACAGCCTACAAGGCTAAAGGCTACAAAGCTACAGGCTACTAAACTACAGGCTACAAAGCTACAGGCTACAAAGCTACAGGCTACAAAGCTACAGGCTACAAAGCTACAGCCTACAAAGCTACAGGCTACAAAGCTACAGCCTACAAGGCTACAGGCTATAAAGCTACAGGCTACAAAACTACAGGCTAAAAAGCTACAGGCTACAACGGTACAGGCTACAAGGCTACAGCAGGGAAACGAGTCTGCTATCCGCCATTGTTGTCTTTGTTATGGTACAGCTTGCAGTCTGGGTTCATTTTAAGGTCAGGGGTTGGAGAGGCGTGGCTTTGATGGCTGTACTAACGGCTTCACTCGCAGCATGAAGCTGCTCTGTTGGAGTCAGCAGATCTAACCCTAACTCTGACCCTTACCCTTTTGAGACGTGAAGCTGCTGGTTTCATCTGCGCTGCCTGGCAGCGGGGCTCCTGGGTGTGACCTTGATGATACTGTGATGGTGTTCCTCTCTGGTCCCTCTGTACCCAGCTCTGTTATCTATGTTATTAGTGATTGTTTTATCTTTCATCATGTTTTATCATTGATAGGAAGTCAGGGTGGAGGGAAGGGGGTGGGATGGGTATGGACCACTGTTCCTGTTGTTTTTAACATGCTTTGCGCTGCATTTTATTGTACAAAAAGTGCTATGTAAATAAAGTTTGTTTGATCAATTGATTGATTGAGCCCATTGTTCCTCATCCCTGCAGTGAACCCAATAAAAATACTAGTTTCTGAAGGTTTGGATCAGGCCTGCGCTGTAACTTCTCATTTAATCAAGTTTTATACTTTTTCATTTTTAAGTTATTATTTACTTCTTTACACATGACCAAATTGAGAAAGAAAATTGAGCCTGAACAAAAGGAAAAGGGAGGTTGACAGAAAAAGCACGAAGGAGCACTCTTAAATCTGCCGTTCCTGCCATGGGGAATGTCAACTACTTGGCTACCTAGCGCAGTAAAAAGAAGCAAGAACCAGAAGCTTTATGAGTTTCACAGAGACTGGCTGGAAGACCGCATCCCTGACTTTACTACTACTGTCAGCAGGTTCCTGTTGGTACCAGCGGATGGAGGGGGATTGAAGGAAGGATGGGCTTATTAATAACAGATGCTGCAACCTTGGATATGTTACCATCAGGGGATGAATATTCAATGAGCACTGAGCCTCCCTGCTGGCTTAGTGGTAGAGCGCCCGTCCTCCATGTGGGAAGTCTGGGTTCAAATCCTGGTTGCTTCAGGAAGAGCATCTGGCATCATGCCAAAGGAAAAAGAAAAAAAAATGTGTCAATCACACAGCTCACACCACTGTGGCGACCCTGAACTGGGAGCAGCTGAAAAGAAAGTTAAAGTTTTTGATAGAGAGTAAATTCTGTACTGACATGCCAGACTGGAAGCAGAATGTGAGGTTATACCCAGTAAAACAAAAGACTGGTTGCCAGCAGATTTCAAACCTCTCCACCATTCTACAGGAAATACTTCTTACCTTTGTTTTTGAAAAAAGACATTCAAATCCCCCCGGAGCATATAGTACCAACTAAAAAACTATTACATAACAATAAATCTTTAATTAACAAATATCTGAATGTTCTTAGGACCAGAAGAAAAGCTAGTTAAAATGATGCCAGAAATACTGGAGGAACTAAAGGTTTGCTGTTTGTATGATGCATAACGGTGCTGCTGAATGACTCACGTGAGTGAACTGGACATGAACTGGAACTGGACATTAAACGGCCGAAGGACGTGATATCCTGCCAATCAGCCAGTCAACACCACCATCCCCGTCCAGACGTTTGTCAGGGGAACTCTGAGCATCTGCTCTACCACAGGAACATTCTTCGGCCCGTAGAGGTTTCTGAAAGCCTTTTCAGTGGGGCCGTAATGGAGACTCGAGTCAACGATCCGGCCCTTATAAACTACCCTAAAACCCTCTCTAGTGGAAACACAGCAATTAATGAACAGAATCAAAGCTGACAAACACAAACTGGAACTACAACTGCAGCAGGATGGAATGATGCAAGACTGGACAGGACACAGAGGTCTCCAGCAGAAGGGAGACAGCCTCAATGGCCAAAAGAGGAAGGGAGACTTAGTCTGGGGGGGAAGGGGGGGGGGGTGAGATACAGATCTGCTGTTTTCACACACAAACACCAGCGAATGCCAAGAGAATGTGCCAAGAATTATTATTTAATCCTTGCTTCTTCTCTCTCTGCAGTTGCTGCTGTGCATTTCACAGCAGGAGATTCTTCACTGGAGAATGATCCTCACAGCTGGAAATACACCAGTGACGCTCAGGTAGAGCACACAGGAGACAGAACATGATGCACTGCAGCGTATTGTTTATAGCAGTTGCAGAATAGCAGATGAGACTCCCGTTTCATCTGAAATGATGACTCTTTGGATTTTCATGAATATCACATGAATTCAGGCATATGCACAATGATTGCTGGAGGACAGGCCAGCAAAAAACTGTGCAGACACACGGGCTCCCGTTCACTCAGCGAGCATTCTTACAGGCAGCCCCTTCAGAAGTGTCTTAAACTCTATATCTACTATACTACATAGAGGGAAAAAAGCATTGTGCTTTCACATATTCTTGGAATACACATGCACCTCCTCAGCTTTCAGTATTGCCATCTGTTTTTAAACATTTGTCTTTGTCTAGTTCCTTCTGCAATTTCTTTCCCTCCCCTCAATCACTATATGTTTTCGCCAAACTAGACTAGAATATTCTGGTGATTGCATATGTCCACAAAGCCCTGCTCCGGGGAGCGTGCACGACACCAGCAGCATTGAGATGTGCTGATAAACAGCTGACAAACGTGGAGAAGAAAACAACTGTCCCCTTTCTTCCTCTACTGCCTAAATCAACAAATGAACAGGAGAGAAGCCCCCACAACTCTCTCTGTAACACCCTGTTTCACCATAATCATATAATGGATTATCCCAACACATGCCAAAGCCACAGTAACTCAATTTATAAAATGTGTTTTGCTGAAGGGGGATGAAAGGAGTGGAATGCAAAACACTCTTATCAAGAGAAAAAATGGCTCAATGCCTAACGAGGCTGAGAGAGAAAAGCAAAAGGTGTAATTGAAGATTGGTGCGTGTCTGAATTGAGCACATTGTTCACAGACTCGCAAAGACACAAACGCTGGAGGGCTGAGAGACGACATCCATCACACCGGCAGTAAAGGCTGAGGGCTGTTAGGAGCAGGACGGGGTGATAAGGCAGCAGACGTGGCCCCTCAAAGCACCGCTCGTCCTGCACCGCTCGTCCTGCACCGTGCACCAAACAAACTCCTTCCATGCAGTCCTGGAGGGTCTGAGGTGGGATTAGTCCACTTTAGCAGCCAATGGAGAGCACGTGAATGTAAAGTAAAAGTTAATGTAATTATGAGTCCCTCCACAGTTCTGAGTCAGCATCTGGAGCCCGATGAGGGGCTCTATTAAACACTCCATCAGAGAATTCATGTTTTTGTTGGTTTGCTATTAAACAGGTGCTGTTTACCAAAGCTGCACTAATCAATATCTTTTATATCAAGTTTTAGATTAAATTCATCAGGACAAAACATCTTTCAGCTCACTGGTTTCACTTTTCTTTTTTACTACATAGTCTCCAGTTGCATCAACACTCTGCAGCAGCTGCTCAGGATCAAACTGGTTTAAGCAAACTTTGCAACTGGCACAAACTCTGTTTCTCTGTGATGGACTGGTGACCTGTCCAGGGTGGACCCCAAAGAGAGCTGGGATAGGCTCCAGCAGAGCCCCGTGGCCCTGAACCAGGTATAGATGATGGATGGATGGATGGATGGATGGATGGAAGGATGGATGGACAAACTCTGTTTCTCCATTTATTTTACTGCCAACATTAACTATGAAGCTTATTTCCAATGCTTTGTGCTCAGAGTTGTTGTGAACTCTTGAGTGATGGTTTCTGCAAGGAAATGTGAAAGAATGAATGAACATGCTAACTCCTATGCTACCTGTTACCTACTTGACCTGCTAAATTCTTCAGGTTACGAAGTCTCCCCTTTAGCATGTAATGCCATGTTTACACTTTACGATTTCAGTTGTCAGATGTGCAATCGCGTGAAAATGTTCGTAGCTCTAAAACGGTGGTGGTAGATCTCACAATGAGACAGGAGCACAGACGAAGGACAGACACAAAGACGGCTGAGACAGACATCAGCAGAGTCTAAAATCTGGAGGAATCGTCTCAGAGTGTGACGACCTGTCGCTGTCAGCTAACCGACCATTGAAATAACCATGAAATAACATAAACATCAGCACAGTAGCCTAGCAAGAACAGCAGAGAACGGGAATAGAAATGTGCATCTTAAATAAAGAATAAAATACTTTTTTTTCTTTATTTTATTCATTTTCTTTTCAAAGCACATGCCCAAACTACGACGATGCTAACTTTAGAGTCATGGGTGCATTAGCACATTAGCAGCAACCTGCTAATGATGCTGCGTTTAGAGCCTGAAATAAACCCCACATATGCTCAATCGCATAGTGCTATAAATGAATTTTAGGTTGTGGAAAGTGACTAGAATTAATCTTATAAGATTGTAGAAACTGTACAATGTGAACACGACATAAAAACAAATAATTTAAAGCATTAATGTGAGTATCATTTTGCTCATTTAGACAAATGTGAGATCTAAGAACAGTCATTATCACCATCTGAAAAACGAACACAACTCTACCTGGGGACCATCACAGTCTTCAGCAGCAGTGTAGAAGATACCGGCTGACATTGCACTTTATTCCCTCGTTATCACTTGCACAAATAATACAGCTCATCACGAGCATTACTCTCTATGGAGATTAAGGAGAGAGCACGGAGACGATACTTGTATGGCATCATCAGCAGAAGCATTCTAATAACAATTTGGATGCCAAAGAGCATGACAAAAGTCAAAGATAACATTTCCATGGAGGAGGTAATTAAATTCCTCATCAAGCCATTACAGAGTGATGCACAGCTAGACAGCACGCATGTGAGCTTGTTCCACGTTGACTGAGAAAACGCTGCTTCCCATAAACGTGCTGAAGGAACCACTCAGATCTCTGATTAGTTTCTGGCAGTTCAGGTCTCATAGATGGGAACTAGAAGGTTTTCACATTCAGTGATCTCAAGGTCACTGGCTTGTTGGTAGAAGTAGCATTGTCACGATATTCTCGTTTCATAACTTAACAGAGCTACCTGAAAAATATTGAGACAGTTTTGAAGGAGAGAAATCTATCATGATGTTGTCCCAACATATTTTTAAAAATTCCTTCTATACTTCAGTGCATCACTGCTGGTGCTGAAATCATTGGGGCTCCGTGCACCTTCGGTGAGCCCTGCTTTGTCATGAAACCTGCTTCATGGATCAACTCTGAGCGTTCTGAGCAGATTTGTGGCAGATGAACAGCAGAGTCTTTTACTGTTGAAAGAAACAACTGAAAACACAAAAGTCAATATGTCAAGTGACAGAAAAGGTTGGAGGCAAGTGGGCATCATAATGTGTCAACTCATAGCTGGAGAGAAGAGAAAAGAAGAACAGTTTTCATGATCTATGAGCATTTAAAATAGTTTCGACACCCTGGTTTCTTAGACTGTTGTTTACTTTGTGATTTACAGTTTTGGTTAGGTGGACAGTGGCATCTCTACATTTAAAGAAAAATCCTTCTTGTATTTCAACATTTTGGAGTGTGGAAGGTTACCAGGTAGAATTAAAAGAAAAAAAAAAAAGAAACAAAAACAGAAAGCAGTCTTGGGCGTTTGGGTCCAGAAACAGCGAATCAAGCAGCACGGGTGACCTTAAGAACACACTTATCACACTGTCGTGTTTGACTGCGACAAGCAGGAACTTCAGTGTTTGTCACAGCAGCTCTAATTGGCCCCATCCCTTGTTCATGGCCCATCAGCCCTCTGTGATGTGTGTCCTTGAGCCTCCTACACAAGATCAAGGTTAATGGTTGCAGCTGAAAACAAAAGGCGTGATGACTACTCAGGCTGCTCTGTGCTTCATTATGGATGGCAAAGTTCACATGAGTCATGGTTTATTTTCAAAAGAAAATGCCAAAATTCTGATTCTATGCAGCGATCAATCAGCTGCACACAAGCGTAACATTTTAATTTTAAAGGTGGAGCAGCTGGTACGTGGTCATCCATGCCTGCGTTACAGAAAGACAGCGTTGTGAACAGATGCAGACTGACTGCAGACTTCTTTGTTCATTCCAGTTTGTTTTCCTCCTAAAGGGCTGACGGGAACATACCGACTTCTGCTCTTCTCTAAGTATACTTCTTAGAAGATAATCAGCTGCGTTCTTGCAACAACATGCTGAAACAAAGCTTTTCTTGTCCAGGAACCACTCAAGGCACTTCCACGATGCAAAACAGCTGGCTGCTACATACACATGTACATTTTATCAATGATGAAAAATAACTGGGGCTACATACTGCGTGCTGCATTAGCTTTACTTTTAGCTTATTTGTTTTTGCTGTAGCTAACGGGGAAACTAGAATACTTTCTCTGATTTGAACTTCTTATGTTAATTTGTCTTTCTGACCGCAGTGGTAGTCACGCAACTTAAAGTTATCTAACGCCAACTTGGCGGGGAAAATAGTTCAGATTTAAGTGAAATTCTGGAAGCTATCTTTAATGGCTTCAGCAGTGATGCTAATACACAAAAAAAAACCTCCACTGGGTGGTCAGCCATTTACCAAAGACACGCAGACATAGGTATGTTACAGAAGCTGTAAACCTGCAGTTTGGCTGATTAGCTTTCTGCGTTAACAGCTAATGTAGGCAGCGCAGTAGTGGCTAGCACTGACTGTTTAGGATCATTAGTAATACTAAATCCCACCAAGACTGGATGCATATTTACTATAATGTAGTTTAATTCATAGGAGTAATGATAGGAATAATTTGGCCTAATAAATAAACTGACCTAATAAAAGTGTCCATGGAAGTGCACGTACATGTGTGGTGGGTTGTAAAAGTGCCTTGAGTGGTTCCTGGATGAGAAACTTGCAGAAACTTGAAGTACATGTTTATTCATTCAAAGTAGACAGGATGAGATGAGAAATGAAATGATATTCGACCCCTGTGTTATATCAGCGCCTTTATGGTACTCAGGACCCTCGATTGATTAAAGATTGCAAATCCACTTGTACAGCGAAGATGTGAAGAAAGTTGTTCCTTAAAATTCACTTAAATTCAAATCAATGTCCAGAAGGAAATTCAACTGCTGCAGTAGTCGCCATGATTTGAGTCATTGTAGAAGGTTCTGGCTGTGTTCAGGAAGGATCTCCTGAAGTGGTCTGTGTGGCAGTAGATCTGACTGAAGACTCCACAACAGACCTGAACATCTGAACAGCTGCTGAAACACTGAAGGACCTCAGCTTCCTGAAGAAGTCCAGTCTGCTCTGATCCTTATAAACAGCATCTGTGCTGCATCAGTCCAGTCTGTTGTCCAACAACGATGAATTTATACTCCACCACCACTTCTTCTCCATGATGGAAATTCTATTTCACATAAACATGGTTCTCCTCAAATCCCATTCTGGGATAATAAAGACATGTTGAACCTTAAAACCTGGAAAGGCTATTGACTGAAGGTTTCC
The DNA here is from genome assembly GCA_037176975.1 of Arrhamphus sclerolepis. Classification (NCBI taxonomy): domain Eukaryota; kingdom Metazoa; phylum Chordata; class Actinopteri; order Beloniformes; family Hemiramphidae; genus Arrhamphus; species Arrhamphus sclerolepis. The sequence continues at coordinate 2,445 of JBAMYA010003101.1, read as the reverse complement.
TGATTTTTCAAATCCATCAAGTCAGCCTTTGGCAGAATTCTAATAAGCAATGAAAAAAAAACAGAAACTGGAAAGAAAATGTCATTTGAGATGTAGCTAAAATTCAAGAAAAAAATTAAGATGCCTTAAAGTGCAGTACCTCTGATAGCCATTAGGGGGTCTGGCTCCTGAAATATCATGGATCATGGATCCAGAACCCTAAAGAATTTTCCCGCAGGTAGAGTCACTACTTATGATGAGCTGGATATTAGTCTTTTTTTTCGTTTGTTTTTTGTTTTTTAAAAAGAAGAAGATTAAACTCATATGGAATTGAAGTATAATCAGACTTCAAGTTTCTCTCCAGTCTCACGTTGCTGTCCACAAATGTCATTTCTGGTTCCAGTAAAAGCGAAGATGGCATCAGCTAGTCAAAGTGGCCGTTCACAAACCAGTGAAGCCTGGACTCACCATTCTAAGCTTTAAAGTGTCTTCATTGCAATTAAAATTTAAAAACTGCTTTAATAATCTGTGACTGAGTGTAGTTTTGGTTTTGGTGGAAATGTGATTCTGCTGTCAAGAAGGTGTGTGTGATGTGTGATTTGTTCTGCTCATCAGTCACCCTGGACGTCAGTGTTGAGGTGAGATAAGAGATGGCAACAAAGGCCTGCAGGACCGACCTGTGGTCATGGTCCGTCTCAGACATTCAGTTTAAGAAGGTCAAACTTTGACAGATGAGGCCACGCTGTCTTTGGAGATATAAGTCCAGTGAACATGGTTATGCTCTGCACACATCAGATGCAGCAGCATGTGTGTGTCCAAACATGGAGACACTCAATCAGGACGAACGGGGAAATAAATACTCTCTGTTATGTCTCCAGGCTGCACAGCTGCTCCAGCAGGACTTCCTCAATACATGCCAAACAGGAAGTGCTACATGGTCAGCAGGGTTTACAGTTCTGGCAGGCCCGGACTCACGTCATCCAAACACCACCACCTGTTCACCATATCAGTCTTTACGTCCACTTCTCATCCACATTCTTTACCCTCCTTGACCTTCAAAACAAACTTTCACTCTGCTGGCTGGAATCTGTCCGTGTTCTTCCCACAGTCCAGAGCTCCTGACTCATACATCAGCCTCTCTGCTTCCTCTCATTACCCTCCTCCTACGAGACAAATATGCTCCAAATCAGGGTTTTTTCTTTTGTTTTCTTCAAATGCATGAAGCAGTAAAATCACTGCTAGTGACTATTTCAGTTGATATCCCAAGCTAGATTGGAGCAGATAAGCAGAGCACAGCTCATTATTGATTTTAATCACCATTAAAAAGTAGGCACTCTGGGGCTGCGGCCAAGTTAAGACAAACATGTTCCTGGGGGGAAATCAATAAAGGAACTGGTATAATAAAAGTCTTCGCCGGGAGAGTGCTTATAAAGTGCCATTTTGTCTGAACTTATCTTTGTCACTTCAGACTCTCCAAGGACTTGTGTCTAATCAAATATATGGCAGGACCTGCTGCCTGGAATGCAACGGCACATTAAGTTAAACTAGACAATGGGCTTCCTCATCACTATGTGAAATACATGGCAGGCATCGCCCACTGCGTCCCACATCATCTCAGGGTGGCTACGTGCTCAAGGCTCTTATTTACAAAAGGAGCTTGGACTTCACCTACGAACACCCGACTGAAATCTGTAATTATTTTTAAGTGTTATGCCAAGATCCTGACCTGTGTGTGTGGATTCTAGTTTCTGTTACTGATCTGTAACGGTTGGGGCCACTGATCTCGCTGGGACCAGTCATCCTTGTGGGTTCCACCCTAGACGAAGCAGAATGTCAATACTGGTTCTTGGTTATGACTAGAAGGTGTGAAGAGTTAATGTGAGATTGGAGTAAGACTGTGCTGTTTAGGTCTCCTCTCTGGTTCAGAGCATCGCCTGTAAGTACTGGACAAACTATCTGGTCACATGACCTATATATTTGTACTGAGAGCCTATGAAGCCAAGTCAAGCACGTTCAATGATACACGGGCACCTGATTGGTCAATCTTATTGGTTAATATAAATTTATCTGATGTGGTACAAAAAAGATCACCCCCTGTATGGATGTAAACTGTAACCACAGATGAAAAATAAAAACATTGTGGCAGGATGTAAATATCTTGGAGCCAGCAGCTAGTGGTCGGTTGAAGAACTGCAACAAAACGTACTTCCTAGATGAGCTTCAACCTGGAAGGAGGGGTGTTTGCTGCTTGGTTGTCTGTTGCTGCTTTCATAAACACTGCAGCTATGGGAGCCTCCGTCAAAGAAGAAGAACCAGCGAATCCTGACGGTTCGTTTGGAAACAATCACTACATCCAACTTGGAGTAACAGCAGTGAGCAGCATGCTAGCTATGGAGGACCAGAATTGACATAATCAGAAATAAAAGCAGAAATATATTTTTTGTTTTTCTTTTTCCTTATACATGC